>JALPQI010008894.1:0-36452 GCA_025490895.1 Thaumatotibia leucotreta
GTCTTTTCTTGGTACAGGTGAATTCACTTTCAATTTCAGAATGAATGACATCTATCATTGTGTGTATGTGGCCCTGCTACACCAACCTGTATCTACTGTCATTAACACATCCACACATAGATACTTTCTTGTCACTGACTCGATGTATTCGTGCCAGCTTTCGTGAATTTGCCTTTAAATGCTGTGTTATTTGTTGTGTCAACAGTACTTTCGAATCGCCGTCTGATTTCGGTTTGATAATATTATGCATACCGCGAGCAGTTGGTGCGACAAATGTAAATTCAGAAGTGGGATTTTTAGTAATACTTTGGCGACGAGGTTAATTAGACAGACAGATAATTCAACCTTTTATTGCACAAAATAGTATCAAATCATAGAAAAAGCTACGCATTCTCAGTGTTTGATGTTTGTTTCTTCTTTCTGGGTGCGCGCTTCGGCCAGGGCTCCCCGTTGTGGACTGTACGCATGTGCATCTTCATGGTGTACGGCGTTGCTAGGCAACGGCCGCAAATCTCACACTTGGTCGTTTTTCGGATTCCCATATGCACCTAGATGGAAGAAAGATTGTTAAAGTAGAAGCACCAGTGATGAACGCAACACTAGTATAGATCATAGTCATCGTTATCAACGTGCACTTTCCGTGGCAATGGCTATGGTTGACAGAAAAAGTAACAAATGTGAAAATGCGATTTTGTCTATTACTCGTACTCTCAGTAAAAATAGTACTCTCCTTAGGATACATACAAACTATATCCTTCTTTAAAAAAGAAAAAATCTAATGTCATTAATTTATTACACAAAATAGTACCTTAAATGACATTTTGCATAGTCTTTATTTTAAGTAAAATGAATATTCAAGTGGATTAAGATCAGTGTTATATATTATAATGGATTTGACGTGAACGTTTGACAGCCGAATCTATTTAATATATTTTAGTCTTTACTCGTTTGATGAGTGTAATTTGAATAAGTGATTAAAATATGTATAGGTAATTAATTATTGTAAATAAAATTATTATAATTTCTGAAAAATCCAAGCTCTCTGTAATTTATCTATACTAGACATGGGCACTTTATATAAAAGTGACAAGGTTTAACTTGAATATCAAAAAACCATAGCTGTTCAAATTTAATATAATAATATAAAATGCACGTGTCGAATAGGTGCATTCCATCAAAAATCTTTGTCTATTTTGTCGGGAACGTGGCGGCTATTAATACAAACGCCCTGTTATAAAATTAAGATACACCAAAAAATGTATTCGTAACTTTGTTAGATGTACGTGAAGAACGGTGTCACGTACCCGACATTCTCGTGGAATGCACCAATACAAGTCCACTGTCGGGAAACATTATATTTTATTAACTAGTGCCCGCGACTTCGTCTACACACACAGGCAAATTTCGAGATAAAAAAACTATCCTATGTCCTTTCTCGGATGTCAAACTATCTCCATACCAAATTTGAACAAAATCGGTCCAGCAGTTTTATCGTGAAGAGATAACACAGACAGAGTTACTTCCTTATTTATAATATTATAGTGTGGATATGGATAGTCAGCATATGATTAAAGCGATATAGTATCTCGCGGCGACATCGACTATCCGTCTGTCTTTTCTTATTATAGCTAGTAAAAGATAAGAAGTCATCTCTTTATTATTTATTGCATACGGAAACGCTTTACTATATCAAGTTCACAGCTGTTTGCGGCTAGAAATATGCACGTTGAGGGTAGAAATTTCTTTACTAGACAAAACAAAAAGATGAATAGACAAGTAAATACAATACTTACGACGCGTATATGTCGCAGGAGGTTCGCCTTGTCGCCGAACGCAAGTTGGCACATGTCGCACTTGAACGGTTTCTCTCCTGTGTGGGTTCTGAGGTGACTCTGCGTGATGCATACAATATTTTAAATCACACTTGCGGACAAATAAAAGTTATAAGACAAAATACTCCCGCGATGAATGCAGGCAACGGCGCGCTTAGAAAGCAAGTGATGAAATTTAAAGCAAGTGAGAAAATTAGAATTACCTGCAAGTGATGTGTAGTGAGGAAACTTTTAGGGCACAGCTGGCACGCGAAGGGTAGTTTCTCCCCGCGGTGCAACTGAAGGTGGTACTTTAGGAAGGTCGCGTTCTAAAAATACAGTAATCATATTATTTCGTTTCGATTGTTCGATCGTTTTAAAATGAATTCTAACGCCCACTAATGGGCGTGGGACGATAGAGCGCCGCCCCCTGCGCCCTCGCAGTGGCCTTGAGTTGAAGTGTTACAGATACTACGAACAAATAAAACATGGAAGCCGCACGCCATACTAAATTGCCTTTCTAAAACGGTCCTAAATTTTAGTTGACAACTGTCACCCTCTCTTCAATGCGTCACGGTAATGAATTTCAAAATCAACCTATAAGAACTTAAAACTCCATTTCAAATAGTTGTCGTTGTCAAAAAGTCCATCAAAGTTTTGATCGGTTATATTCTATAAACATATGTCAAAGATGTCGCGTCGAAATATGCGCGGTGTTAAGAAAAGCGCTATGTCCTGCCCATCTTGGCACAATTGAACAATTGGTTTTGGGGGCATTTATGAGCTGGCCTTAGACGTCCATGTTATATATGGTCCCAATACATATACTAACCGCAAACATTTTCCCGCACTGCTCACAACACATGGTTGGACACAGCCCCCGCGCCTCCTATTCCCACAGGTGGGCGTGGGACGGTAAGGGAGAGCGGCGCCCCCTGCGCAGTGGCCTAGGGTCGAATGTGTTGGTGCATTCCACGAAAAAGTCTACTTTGTTGGGAACGTGACAGCTATGACAGCCACCTTAGAAAGATATGGAAAGTGCGAGAATTTTCTATAAATACAAACACCCAGTTATAAAGATAAGATACATCAAAAATTGTATTCGTAACTTTCTAAGATGTACCCAACATTCTCCTGGAATGCACCTGTTACAATATAACTATACAACTATACGTAGCTCACACTGAAAGTTTCGGGAATGACCCACTTAGAGATCACTCAACATATAGAAACAATTATTTTCTGAAAGTATAACTCTTTAGTATTTTTTTAGGTATAATTTATTCGGTTAACACCTGTATTTTAGGATTTTTTGCCATTTGAAAATTGTGTGTCGGGCGATTTTACGATTTTCACCCAAAATTTTTATTCTTTAGCGTTTTTACACTACTTTCAATATGACCTTACTCGACAATGAAGGCGAAATGGGCTTAGATTCTTGTTTAGTAATGAAGCTCAGTTCTTGTAGGACTGCTTGTAATAGTTTTCACAAATTGTATTGCTTTCGATTTTTTCTTATAGGTGATTATAGAGATCTACGACTTTTAACAGCCATCCCCTAATTTTAAATCGCACTAATGTGGTAAATCATAGAGAATTCATAAAACAAATGATATTAGGAAATTCGGACCTCCTTAGGTATCCATATGACTCACTAGAAAAAAATCAAATATAAATATTTTTTCTTTAAAAATCTATAGTCTCAATGAACTACCCAAACCTCCCATACAAAATTCCGAAAACTGAAAATTTTCATACAAAAAGTGATCTAGGAAAAATGGGTTATGTATGAGCTTTAATAGTTGGTTCAATTGTACTAATGTACACATTACCAAAAAGAGTTAAGAAAGGTGATAATTTAAACAATAGAGACAATTTTCTAGATTCCCGAAACTTTCAGTGTGGCCTACGTACAATAATACTAACCGCAAACATCTTCCCGCACTGCTCACAACACATGTTAGTCACGGTCCCCCCCCCCCCTCCTCCCCCCGGCGGCGGCGGGCGCGGGTGCGGGGCGGTAGGGGAGCGGCGCGCCCCGCGCGGCGGCGAGTCGGCTATTTATATTATATTATATTAGGAGGGTTATTTAACTACAGGCACATCTGAAGCTCCACCCCCGCCTCCCGTGCAGCATCTGCGGGCGCGTGTTCACCACCAACTCCTGCGTGCGCGTGCACATCACCACGGTGCACCACGGCCAGCCGGGACCGAAGAGGGACCGCCGGAAGAGGAAGCCGCAGTCGCCTACCACTGTGTCTAGTGCGACCGCATAACTAATAAATAACAAATATACTCTTTATTGTTCACCAGAAAATAAACAAATAAAACTACAGACAAAAGAATAGTACATTGTGTACTTAATTCTTGTACCGCCCGTGGCACACACAATGTTTTTCATCACACCTGTGATGCAAAAAAGTAAATAAAACAATATATTTTCACAAAACTACTCTAAAATGGTCTAAATCAAGGATGACTTAATTTCATCATTTTCATAAAAGAAATCTCGGCGTGCGCCGGACCCCGCTAGTGCGACGTAATGTTGTATGAAAATCCTTAACGGCATACTATGACGTAATGACGCACCTACACACCGCATCACCGCAGCGTTGCGGCGCACTTACGGAACAGGTGTGATGAAAAAAAACTAAAACAGTGGTAGACGACAGGCGGTCTTATCGCTAATAAGCGATCTCTTCCAGACAACCTTTTGGTAATGGAAACTTTAACAATTACATTTAAGAAGTAGGCAAATCAAAACTGAGAACATAAAAATAACAAAAGGCAGGCTATAAACTTACATACATATATAGATATGTAATAGTACATTGTGCATCAAGGGAGGTAAGCACGAAAATACTGACGAGAGTGTTAGAAGCCCGACGCCGTTAGGCGGAGGGCTTTTATGACTCGAGTTAGTATTCCGCTTACCGACCGTGATGCATACAATGTTTTTCATCACACTTGCCGACAAAAAAATAAGTTTTAAGAAATATAGTACATTGTGTATTAAGGGCGGTAGGCGCGGGCTTTACTTCACACGAGTTCATAATTCTTGTACCGCCCGTGGCACACACAATGTTTTTCATCACACTTGTGAGGCAAAAAAAGTAAATAAAACTATATATTTTCACAAAACTACTCTAAAATAGTCTAAATCATTTATCAAAATCAGGGATGACTTAAATTCATCTCCTTTATAAAAGGAATCTCGGCGCGGCGCGCGCCGCTCCGCGCTAGTGCGACGTAATGTCGTACGAAAATCCATTATTGCCCATGGGCATAATACAGCTCATTACGTTCCAGTTTGCCTGCGTATAATAACACTTTTTACGAGCAGGTGTGATGAAAACATTATTAAATGACGTACTGACATTTCTATTACTCCCTAGGGAATTTCACTTTTCTATTACTCCCGCTGCGCGCGCAAACAATGGCGCGCTTAGGCAGCAAGTGTGATGAAATAGTACATTGTGTATTAAGGGCGGTAAATAAGAAATTGTGAACGAGTGTGAAAGTAAAGCCCAAGCCGAAGGCGCGGGCTTTACTTCACACGAGTTCATAATTCTTGTACCGCCCGTGGCACACACAATGTTTTTCATCACACTTGTGAGCCAAAATAAGTAAATAAAACTATATATTTTCACAAAACTACTCTAAAATGGTCTAAATCATTTATCAAAATCAGGGATGACTTAAATTCATCTCCTTTATAAAAGGAATCTCGGCGCGGCGCGCGCCGCTCCGCGCTAGTGAGACGTAATGTCGTACGAAAATCCATTATTGCCCATGGGCATAATACAGCTCATTACGTTCCAGTTTGCCTGCGTATAATAACACTTTTTACGAGCAGGTGTGATGAAAACATTATTAAATGACGTACTGACATTTCTATTACTCCCTAGGGAATTTCACTTTTCTATTACTCCCGCTGCGCGCGCAAACAATGGCGCGCTTAGGCAGCAAGTGTGATGAAATAGTACATTGTGTATTAAGGGCGGTAAATAAGAAATTGTGAACGAGTGTGAAAGTAAAGCCCAAGCCGAAGGCGCGGGCTTTACTTCACACGAGTTCATAATTCTTGTACCGCCCGTGGCACACACAATGTTTTTCATCACACTTGTGAGCCAAAATAAGTAAATAAAACTATATATTTTCACAAAACTACTCTAAAATGGTCTAAATCATTTATCAAAATCAGGGATGACTTAAATTCATCTCCTTTATAAAAGGAATCTCGGCACGGCGCGCGCCGCTCCGCGCTAGTGCGACGTAATGTCGTACGAAAATCCATTATTGCCCATGGGCATAATACAGCTCATTACGTTCCAGTTTGCCTGCGTATAATAACACTTTTTACGAGCAGGTGTGATGAAAACATTATTAAATGACGTACTGACATTTCTATTACTCCCTAGGGAATTTCACTTTTCTATTACTCCCGCTGCGCGCGCAAACAATGGCGCGCTTAGGCAGCAAGTGTGATGAAAACATACATACAATAAAATAATACAATATATATATATATAATATAAATTTATTTCAATAAAAGAACATACGCATACCATAACACACAGCTAATTATTACGGGATTAAGTTTAGGTAACTATGAATTATAGATATTAAATGTTATATACCAAAAAAAAGACCAGATTCACCAATGTCCAAAGTGGGGATCAAAACGTACTCTAATTTCGCTTCTGATTCCTATATCGCTCGGCAACTCGGTCTTAGCAACCACCGGTCTTTCTTGGGTATATGCAATGCAATCACGCACACATAATGTTTCACAAAAAACTTGTATGTGAATTAAATTAATTTATACGATATTTACCATCGTTTTGAAGATCTCTTTAGTAATGAATCCTAATCTATTTATACAGGGTGTAATCGTAAAAGTGTTGCCAGCCCCGACGAGTAAAATTACATTAATATCCTTTTTGAAATAAAAGCAGAAATATCTCAAATATTTAACTTCAAACCCGTTTTATTCAAACTAGTTTAATACGAATATTTTTTTATTTAAGAATAAATGTTACATTAAATATTTCCTAAACTAGGTAGTATTATTATTTTATTACAATGTATTCGTACAAATAACGAATCTCTAACAGTTTTATCTGTTATGACACCCGACATTTTTTAAGGCTAGTCGGCATACTAAATGTATGGGAGCGTTTTAACTTAGTATTTTTAAAATTCCTCCATCTATTTAGAAAAAGTTAATTTTACTCGTTGGGTAATCGTTGGGAAGTTTTCTGATATCTGTTATATTTACGGAATTATGGCCTGGCCACACTTAACGATTACACCCTGTATAGGGTCCTCCTCATTCATGCACGAATGCGTGCATCCTTGAATGCGAGTGTAGTTCCCGCGCGAGCAATGTTATGTGCGAAATCGCCACCACACGTGTACGCAGCTTTGCGTCGTGATTCGTGCGCTAGTGAGGAGATTTGATAGTGTTTTTACTTTAAAAGAGGCGTACATAAAGTGTTCAATCGACGAAGAAATGTATATAAATATTTATTACATTAATGTAGAACAAAAATAAAAATGTGTTTATCTGGGGCCTATGGTAAGACAGGGTGTTTCCATTTTCATCAAATAATCTATACATAAGGTGGAAGTACTAGTGCGCAACATGTCAACGGATAATATTTATTTGAATAACGATATTTTTCTCATATCTAAATCTACATGACAGTACATGTGTTTTGCGAGAGGAGTTTGTTAGTTTTGTTAAATATAATTTATTTTATAGGGTGACAATATCAAAATTTCTCAAACTTGCAAATTTTCTTAGTCAACTCCATTGTATGAGTAAGCGTCAGGTGCTTTTGCTGACAGTCCCAATAGATGGCACTTCGCGACATTGGAAATAATGTCTTAAAATTATGCACATAATTTAGATATAAGCTAATTATTTAAAAGTTGGGAAATGAAGCATTAAAAGGTACATACACTAATCATTGTTTAAATGCCCTAATAGTTGATTTTAGCTTATCGATGGCAACTTAAGCTATAATGACGAGTATTGGTACAGCGTCGGGCACTAGTACTTTCACCTTATATTATTATATGCTTGCCGTGCATCTACATGTTCCTCTCGCGTATGCCAATATCAACACAGTACTTCACGGGTAGCCCGACCCGTAGACAGCCAACCCCGAACGCAGCCGCAGTCATCCAACAAGTCGATGAAGTCGTATACTATCGTGTATTATCAAACCGCGATTAGAATGGGATTCGAAAGTACTGTTTACACAACAGTGTATGAGTCAATGTAAAATATCATCATCATCATCATCATCTCAGCCATAAGACGTCCACTGTTGAACATAGGCCTCCGCTCTGGACCTCCACATGTACCGGTTAGATGCGACCTGCATCCAGCGTGTCCCGGCGACTACTTTAACTATAAATATATGTAAAATATATTTATAGTTAAAGTGACTTACATACAATAGATTGATTCACCACTCACTACATCTATAAACAAGTCTTTTCTTGGTACAGGTGAATTCACTTTCAATTTCAGAATGAATGACATCTATCATTGTGTGTATGTGGCCCTGCTACACCAACCTGTATCTACTGTCATTAACACATCCACACATAGATACTTTCTTGTCACTGACTCGATGTATTCGTGCCAGCTTTCGTGAATTTGCCTTTAAATGCTGTGTTATTTGTTGTGTCAACAGTACTTTCGAATCGCCGTCTGATTTCGGTTTGATAATATTATGCATACCGCGAGCAGTTGGTGCGACAAATGTAAATTCAGAAGTGGGATTTTTAGTAATACTTTGGCGACGAGGTTAATTAGACAGACAGATAATTCAACCTTTTATTGCACAAAATAGTATCAAATCATAGAAAAAGCTACGCATTCTCAGTGTTTGATGTTTGTTTCTTCTTTCTGGGTGCGCGCTTCGGCCAGGGCTCCCCGTTGTGGACTGTACGCATGTGCATCTTCATGGTGTACGGCGTTGCTAGGCAACGGCCGCAAATCTCACACTTGGTCGTTTTTCGGATTCCCATATGCACCTAGATGGAAGAAAGATTGTTAAAGTAGAAGCACCAGTGATGAACGCAACACTAGTATAGATCATAGTCATCGTTATCAACGTGCACTTTCCGTGGCAATGGCTATGGTTGACAGAAAAAGTAACAAATGTGAAAATGCGATTTTGTCTATTACTCGTACTCTCAGTAAAAATAGTACTCTCCTTAGGATACATACAAACTATATCCTTCTTTAAAAAAGAAAAAATCTAATGTCATTAATTTATTACACAAAATAGTACCTTAAATGACATTTTGCATAGTCTTTATTTTAAGTAAAATGAATATTCAAGTGGATTAAGATCAGTGTTATATATTATAATGGATTTGACGTGAACGTTTGACAGCCGAATCTATTTAATATATTTTAGTCTTTACTCGTTTGATGAGTGTAATTTGAATAAGTGATTAAAATATGTATAGGTAATTAATTATTGTAAATAAAATTATTATAATTTCTGAAAAATCCAAGCTCTCTGTAATTTATCTATACTAGACATGGGCACTTTATATAAAAGTGACAAGGTTTAACTTGAATATCAAAAAACCATAGCTGTTCAAATTTAATATAATAATATAAAATGCACGTGTCGAATAGGTGCATTCCATCAAAAATCTTTGTCTATTTTGTCGGGAACGTGGCGGCTATTAATACAAACGCCCTGTTATAAAATTAAGATACACCAAAAAATGTATTCGTAACTTTGTTAGATGTACGTGAAGAACGGTGTCACGTACCCGACATTCTCGTGGAATGCACCAATACAAGTCCACTGTCGGGAAACATTATATTTTATTAACTAGTGCCCGCGACTTCGTCTACACACACAGGCAAATTTCGAGATAAAAAAACTATCCTATGTCCTTTCTCGGATGTCAAACTATCTCCATACCAAATTTGAACAAAATCGGTCCAGCAGTTTTATCGTGAAGAGATAACACAGACAGAGTTACTTCCTTATTTATAATATTATAGTGTGGATATGGATAGTCAGCATATGATTAAAGCGATATAGTATCTCGCGGCGACATCGACTATCCGTCTGTCTTTTCTTATTATAGCTAGTAAAAGATAAGAAGTCATCTCTTTATTATTTATTGCATACGGAAACGCTTTACTATATCAAGTTCACAGCTGTTTGCGGCTAGAAATATGCACGTTGAGGGTAGAAATTTCTTTACTAGACAAAACAAAAAGATGAATAGACAAGTAAATACAATACTTACGACGCGTATATGTCGCAGGAGGTTCGCCTTGTCGCCGAACGCAAGTTGGCACATGTCGCACTTGAACGGTTTCTCTCCTGTGTGGGTTCTGAGGTGACTCTGCGTGATGCATACAATATTTTAAATCACACTTGCGGACAAATAAAAGTTATAAGACAAAATACTCCCGCGATGAATGCAGGCAACGGCGCGCTTAGAAAGCAAGTGATGAAATTTAAAGCAAGTGAGAAAATTAGAATTACCTGCAAGTGATGTGTAGTGAGGAAACTTTTAGGGCACAGCTGGCACGCGAAGGGTAGTTTCTCCCCGCGGTGCAACTGAAGGTGGTACTTTAGGAAGGTCGCGTTCTAAAAATACAGTAATCATATTATTTCGTTTCGATTGTTCGATCGTTTTAAAATGAATTCTAACGCCCACTAATGGGCGTGGGACGATAGAGCGCCGCCCCCTGCGCCCTCGCAGTGGCCTTGAGTTGAAGTGTTACAGATACTACGAACAAATAAAACATGGAAGCCGCACGCCATACTAAATTGCCTTTCTAAAACGGTCCTAAATTTTAGTTGACAACTGTCACCCTCTCTTCAATGCGTCACGGTAATGAATTTCAAAATCAACCTATAAGAACTTAAAACTCCATTTCAAATAGTTGTCGTTGTCAAAAAGTCCATCAAAGTTTTGATCGGTTATATTCTATAAACATATGTCAAAGATGTCGCGTCGAAATATGCGCGGTGTTAAGAAAAGCGCTATGTCCTGCCCATCTTGGCACAATTGAACAATTGGTTTTGGGGGCATTTATGAGCTGGCCTTAGACGTCCATGTTATATATGGTCCCAATACATATACTAACCGCAAACATTTTCCCGCACTGCTCACAACACATGGTTGGACACAGCCCCCGCGCCTCCTATTCCCACAGGTGGGCGTGGGACGGTAAGGGAGAGCGGCGCCCCCTGCGCAGTGGCCTAGGGTCGAATGTGTTGGTGCATTCCACGAAAAAGTCTACTTTGTTGGGAACGTGACAGCTATGACAGCCACCTTAGAAAGATATGGAAAGTGCGAGAATTTTCTATAAATACAAACACCCAGTTATAAAGATAAGATACATCAAAAATTGTATTCGTAACTTTCTAAGATGTACCCAACATTCTCCTGGAATGCACCTGTTACAATATAACTATACAACTATACGTAGCTCACACTGAAAGTTTCGGGAATGACCCACTTAGAGATCACTCAACATATAGAAACAATTATTTTCTGAAAGTATAACTCTTTAGTATTTTTTTAGGTATAATTTATTCGGTTAACACCTGTATTTTAGGATTTTTTGCCATTTGAAAATTGTGTGTCGGGCGATTTTACGATTTTCACCCAAAATTTTTATTCTTTAGCGTTTTTACACTACTTTCAATATGACCTTACTCGACAATGAAGGCGAAATGGGCTTAGATTCTTGTTTAGTAATGAAGCTCAGTTCTTGTAGGACTGCTTGTAATAGTTTTCACAAATTGTATTGCTTTCGATTTTTTCTTATAGGTGATTATAGAGATCTACGACTTTTAACAGCCATCCCCTAATTTTAAATCGCACTAATGTGGTAAATCATAGAGAATTCATAAAACAAATGATATTAGGAAATTCGGACCTCCTTAGGTATCCATATGACTCACTAGAAAAAAATCAAATATAAATATTTTTTCTTTAAAAATCTATAGTCTCAATGAACTACCCAAACCTCCCATACAAAATTCCGAAAACTGAAAATTTTCATACAAAAAGTGATCTAGGAAAAATGGGTTATGTATGAGCTTTAATAGTTGGTTCAATTGTACTAATGTACACATTACCAAAAAGAGTTAAGAAAGGTGATAATTTAAACAATAGAGACAATTTTCTAGATTCCCGAAACTTTCAGTGTGGCCTACGTACAATAATACTAACCGCAAACATCTTCCCGCACTGCTCACAACACATGTTAGTCACGGTCCCCCCCCCTCCTCGCCCCTCGCCCCCTCCTCCCCCCGGCGGCGGCGGGCGCGGGTGCGGGGCGGTAGGGGAGCGGCGCGCCCCGCGCGGCGGCGAGTCGGCTATTTATATTATATTATATTAGGAGGGTTATTTAACTACAGGCACATCTGAAGCTCCACCCCCGCCTCCCGTGCAGCATCTGCGGGCGCGTGTTCACCACCAACTCCTGCGTGCGCGTGCACATCACCACGGTGCACCACGGCCAGCCGGGACCGAAGAGGGACCGCCGGAAGAGGAAGCCGCAGTCGCCTACCACTGTGTCTAGTGCGACCGCATAACTAATAAATAACAAATATACTCTTTATTGTTCACCAGAAAATAAACAAATAAAACTACAGACAAAAGAATAGTACATTGTGTACTTAATTCTTGTACCGCCCGTGGCACACACAATGTTTTTCATCACACCTGTGATGCAAAAAAGTAAATAAAACAATATATTTTCACAAAACTACTCTAAAATGGTCTAAATCAAGGATGACTTAATTTCATAATTTTCATAAAAGAAATCTCGGCGTGCGCCGGACCCCGCTAGTGCGACGTAATGTTGTATGAAAATCCTTAACGGCATACTATGACGTAATGACGCACCTACACACCGCATCACCGCAGCGTTGCGGCGCACTTACGGAACAGGTGTGATGAAAAAAAACTAAAACAGTGGTAGACGACAGGCGGTCTTATCGCTAATAAGCGATCTCTTCCAGACAACCTTTTGGTAATGGAAACTTTAACAATTACATTTAAGAAGTAGGCAAATCAAAACTGAGAACATAAAAATAACAAAAGGCAGGCTATAAACTTACATACATATATAGATATGTAATAGTACATTGTGCATCAAGGGAGGTAAGCACGAAAATACTGACGAGAGTGTTAGAAGCCCGACGCCGTTAGGCGGAGGGCTTTTATGACTCGAGTTAGTATTCCGCTTACCGACCGTGATGCATACAATGTTTTTCATCACACTTGCCGACAAAAAAATAAGTTTTAAGAAATATAGTACATTGTGTATTAAGGGCGGTAGGCGCGGGCTTTACTTCACACGAGTTCATAATTCTTGTACCGCCCGTGGCACACACAATGTTTTTCATCACACTTGTGAGGCAAAAAAAGTAAATAAAACTATATATTTTCACAAAACTACTCTAAAATAGTCTAAATCATTTATCAAAATCAGGGATGACTTAAATTCATCTCCTTTATAAAAGGAATCTCGGCGCGGCGCGCGCCGCTCCGCGCTAGTGCGACGTAATGTCGTACGAAAATCCATTATTGCCCATGGGCATAATACAGCTCATTACGTTCCAGTTTGCCTGCGTATAATAACACTTTTTACGAGCAGGTGTGATGAAAACATTATTAAATGACGTACTGACATTTCTATTACTCCCTAGGGAATTTCACTTTTCTATTACTCCCGCTGCGCGCGCAAACAATGGCGCGCTTAGGCAGCAAGTGTGATGAAATAGTACATTGTGTATTAAGGGCGGTAAATAAGAAATTGTGAACGAGTGTGAAAGTAAAGCCCAAGCCGAAGGCGCGGGCTTTACTTCACACGAGTTCATAATTCTTGTACCGCCCGTGGCACACACAATGTTTTTCATCACACTTGTGAGCCAAAATAAGTAAATAAAACTATATATTTTCACAAAACTACTCTAAAATGGTCTAAATCATTTATCAAAATCAGGGATGACTTAAATTCATCTCCTTTATAAAAGGAATCTCGGCGCGGCGCGCGCCGCTCCGCGCTAGTGAGACGTAATGTCGTACGAAAATCCATTATTGCCCATGGGCATAATACAGCTCATTACGTTCCAGTTTGCCTGCGTATAATAACACTTTTTACGAGCAGGTGTGATGAAAACATTATTAAATGACGTACTGACATTTCTATTACTCCCTAGGGAATTTCACTTTTCTATTACTCCCGCTGCGCGCGCAAACAATGGCGCGCTTAGGCAGCAAGTGTGATGAAATAGTACATTGTGTATTAAGGGCGGTAAATAAGAAATTGTGAACGAGTGTGAAAGTAAAGCCCAAGCCGAAGGCGCGGGCTTTACTTCACACGAGTTCATAATTCTTGTACCGCCCGTGGCACACACAATGTTTTTCATCACACTTGTGAGCCAAAATAAGTAAATAAAACTATATATTTTCACAAAACTACTCTAAAATGGTCTAAATCATTTATCAAAATCAGGGATGACTTAAATTCATCTCCTTTATAAAAGGAATCTCGGCACGGCGCGCGCCGCTCCGCGCTAGTGCGACGTAATGTCGTACGAAAATCCATTATTGCCCATGGGCATAATACAGCTCATTACGTTCCAGTTTGCCTGCGTATAATAACACTTTTTACGAGCAGGTGTGATGAAAACATTATTAAATGACGTACTGACATTTCTATTACTCCCTAGGGAATTTCACTTTTCTATTACTCCCGCTGCGCGCGCAAACAATGGCGCGCTTAGGCAGCAAGTGTGATGAAAACATACATACAATAAAATAATACAATATATATATATATAATATAAATTTATTTCAATAAAAGAACATACGCATACCATAACACACAGCTAATTATTACGGGATTAAGTTTAGGTAACTATGAATTATAGATATTAAATGTTATATACCAAAAAAAAGACCAGATTCACCAATGTCCAAAGTGGGGATCAAAACGTACTCTAATTTCGCTTCTGATTCCTATATCGCTCGGCAACTCGGTCTTAGCAACCACCGGTCTTTCTTGGGTATATGCAATGCAATCACGCACACATAATGTTTCACAAAAAACTTGTATGTGAATTAAATTAATTTATACGATATTTACCATCGTTTTGAAGATCTCTTTAGTAATGAATCCTAATCTATTTATACAGGGTGTAATCGTAAAAGTGTTGCCAGCCCCGACGAGTAAAATTACATTAATATCCTTTTTGAAATAAAAGCAGAAATATCTCAAATATTTAACTTCAAACCCGTTTTATTCAAACTAGTTTAATACGAATATTTTTTTATTTAAGAATAAATGTTACATTAAATATTTCCTAAACTAGGTAGTATTATTATTTTATTACAATGTATTCGTACAAATAACGAATCTCTAACAGTTTTATCTGTTATGACACCCGACATTTTTTAAGGCTAGTCGGCATACTAAATGTATGGGAGCGTTTTAACTTAGTATTTTTAAAATTCCTCCATCTATTTAGAAAAAGTTAATTTTACTCGTTGGGTAATCGTTGGGAAGTTTTCTGATATCTGTTATATTTACGGAATTATGGCCTGGCCACACTTAACGATTACACCCTGTATAGGGTCCTCCTCATTCATGCACGAATGCGTGCATCCTTGAATGCGAGTGTAGTTCCCGCGCGAGCAATGTTATGTGCGAAATCGCCACCACACGTGTACGCAGCTTTGCGTCGTGATTCGTGCGCTAGTGAGGAGATTTGATAGTGTTTTTACTTTAAAAGAGGCGTACATAAAGTGTTCAATCGACGAAGAAATGTATATAAATATTTATTACATTAATGTAGAACAAAAATAAAAATGTGTTTTATTCTTTATCTGGGGCCTATGGTAAGACAGGGTGTTTCCATTTTCATCAAATAATCTATACATAAGGTGGAAGTACTAGTGCGCAACATGTCAACGGATAATATTTATTTGAATAACGATATTTTTCTCATATCTAAATCTACATGACAGTACATGTGTTTTGCGAGAGGAGTTTGTTAGTTTTGTTAAATATAATTTATTTTATAGGGTGACAATATCAAAATTTCTCAAACTTGCAAATTTTCTTAGTCAACTCCATTGTATGAGTAAGCGTCAGGTGCTTTTGCTGACAGTCCCAATAGATGGCACTTCGCGACATTGGAAATAATGTCTTAAAATTATGCACATAATTTAGATATAAGCTAATTATTTAAAAGTTGGGAAATGAAGCATTAAAAGGTACATACACTAATCATTGTTTAAATGCCCTAATAGTTGATTTTAGCTTATCGATGGCAACTTAAGCTATAATGACGAGTATTGGTACAGCGTCGGGCACTAGTACTTTCACCTTATATTATTATATGCTTGCCGTGCATCTACATGTTCCTCTCGCGTATGCCAATATCAACACAGTACTTCACGGGTAGCCCGACCCGTAGACAGCCAACCCCGAACGCAGCCGCAGTCATCCAACAAGTCGATGAAGTCGTATACTATCGTGTATTATCAAACCGCGATTAGAATGGGATTCGAAAGTACTGTTTACACAACAGTGTATGAGTCAATGTAAAATATCATCATCATCATCATCATCTCAGCCATAAGACGTCCACTGTTGAACATAGGCCTCCGCTCTGGACCTCCACATGTACCGGTTAGATGCGACCTGCATCCAGCGTGTCCCGGCGACTACTTTAACTATAAATATATGTAAAATATATTTATAGTTAAAGTGACTTACATACAATAGATTGATTCACCACTCACTACATCTATAAACAAGTCTTTTCTTGGTACAGGTGAATTCACTTTCAATTTCAGAATGAATGACATCTATCATTGTGTGTATGTGGCCCTGCTACACCAACCTGTATCTACTGTCATTAACACATCCACACATAGATACTTTCTTGTCACTGACTCGATGTATTCGTGCCAGCTTTCGTGAATTTGCCTTTAAATGCTGTGTTATTTGTTGTGTCAACAGTACTTTCGAATCGCCGTCTGATTTCGGTTTGATAATATTATGCATACCGCGAGCAGTTGGTGCGACAAATGTAAATTCAGAAGTGGGATTTTTAGTAATACTTTGGCGACGAGGTTAATTAGACAGACAGATAATTCAACCTTTTATTGCACAAAATAGTATCAAATCATAGAAAAAGCTACGCATTCTCAGTGTTTGATGTTTGTTTCTTCTTTCTGGGTGCGCGCTTCGGCCAGGGCTCCCCGTTGTGGACTGTACGCATGTGCATCTTCATGGTGTACGGCGTTGCTAGGCAACGGCCGCAAATCTCACACTTGGTCGTTTTTCGGATTCCCATATGCACCTAGATGGAAGAAAGATTGTTAAAGTAGAAGCACCAGTGATGAACGCAACACTAGTATAGATCATAGTCATCGTTATCAACGTGCACTTTCCGTGGCAATGGCTATGGTTGACAGAAAAAGTAACAAATGTGAAAATGCGATTTTGTCTATTACTCGTACTCTCAGTAAAAATAGTACTCTCCTTAGGATACATACAAACTATATCCTTCTTTAAAAAAGAAAAAATCTAATGTCATTAATTTATTACACAAAATAGTACCTTAAATGACATTTTGCATAGTCTTTATTTTAAGTAAAATGAATATTCAAGTGGATTAAGATCAGTGTTATATATTATAATGGATTTGACGTGAACGTTTGACAGCCGAATCTATTTAATATATTTTAGTCTTTACTCGTTTGATGAGTGTAATTTGAATAAGTGATTAAAATATGTATAGGTAATTAATTATTGTAAATAAAATTATTATAATTTCTGAAAAATCCAAGCTCTCTGTAATTTATCTATACTAGACATGGGCACTTTATATAAAAGTGACAAGGTTTAACTTGAATATCAAAAAACCATAGCTGTTCAAATTTAATATAATAATATAAAATGCACGTGTCGAATAGGTGCATTCCATCAAAAATCTTTGTCTATTTTGTCGGGAACGTGGCGGCTATTAATACAAACGCCCTGTTATAAAATTAAGATACACCAAAAAATGTATTCGTAACTTTGTTAGATGTACGTGAAGAACGGTGTCACGTACCCGACATTCTCGTGGAATGCACCAATACAAGTCCACTGTCGGGAAACATTATATTTTATTAACTAGTGCCCGCGACTTCGTCTACACACACAGGCAAATTTCGAGATAAAAAAACTATCCTATGTCCTTTCTCGGATGTCAAACTATCTCCATACCAAATTTGAACAAAATCGGTCCAGCAGTTTTATCGTGAAGAGATAACACAGACAGAGTTACTTCCTTATTTATAATATTATAGTGTGGATATGGATAGTCAGCATATGATTAAAGCGATATAGTATCTCGCGGCGACATCGACTATCCGTCTGTCTTTTCTTATTATAGCTAGTAAAAGATAAGAAGTCATCTCTTTATTATTTATTGCATACGGAAACGCTTTACTATATCAAGTTCACAGCTGTTTGCGGCTAGAAATATGCACGTTGAGGGTAGAAATTTCTTTACTAGACAAAACAAAAAGATGAATAGACAAGTAAATACAATACTTACGACGCGTATATGTCGCAGGAGGTTCGCCTTGTCGCCGAACGCAAGTTGGCACATGTCGCACTTGAACGGTTTCTCTCCTGTGTGGGTTCTGAGGTGACTCTGCGTGATGCATACAATATTTTAAATCACACTTGCGGACAAATAAAAGTTATAAGACAAAATACTCCCGCGATGAATGCAGGCAACGGCGCGCTTAGAAAGCAAGTGATGAAATTTAAAGCAAGTGAGAAAATTAGAATTACCTGCAAGTGATGTGTAGTGAGGAAACTTTTAGGGCACAGCTGGCACGCGAAGGGTAGTTTCTCCCCGCGGTGCAACTGAAGGTGGTACTTTAGGAAGGTCGCGTTCTAAAAATACAGTAATCATATTATTTCGTTTCGATTGTTCGATCGTTTTAAAATGAATTCTAACGCCCACTAATGGGCGTGGGACGATAGAGCGCCGCCCCCTGCGCCCTCGCAGTGGCCTTGAGTTGAAGTGTTACAGATACTACGAACAAATAAAACATGGAAGCCGCACGCCATACTAAATTGCCTTTCTAAAACGGTCCTAAATTTTAGTTGACAACTGTCACCCTCTCTTCAATGCGTCACGGTAATGAATTTCAAAATCAACCTATAAGAACTTAAAACTCCATTTCAAATAGTTGTCGTTGTCAAAAAGTCCATCAAAGTTTTGATCGGTTATATTCTATAAACATATGTCAAAGATGTCGCGTCGAAATATGCGCGGTGTTAAGAAAAGCGCTATGTCCTGCCCATCTTGGCACAATTGAACAATTGGTTTTGGGGGCATTTATGAGCTGGCCTTAGACGTCCATGTTATATATGGTCCCAATACATATACTAACCGCAAACATTTTCCCGCACTGCTCACAACACATGGTTGGACACAGCCCCCGCGCCTCCTATTCCCACAGGTGGGCGTGGGACGGTAAGGGAGAGCGGCGCCCCCCTGCGCAGTGGCCTAGGGTCGAATGTGTTGGTGCATTCCACGAAAAAGTCTACTTTGTTGGGAACGTGACAGCTATGACAGCCACCTTAGAAAGATATGGAAAGTGCGAGAATTTTCTATAAATACAAACACCCAGTTATAAAGATAAGATACATCAAAAATTGTATTCGTAACTTTCTAAGATGTACCCAACATTCTCCTGGAATGCACCTGTTACAATATAACTATACAACTATACGTAGCTCACACTGAAAGTTTCGGGAATGACCCACTTAGAGATCACTCAACATATAGAAACAATTATTTTCTGAAAGTATAACTCTTTAGTATTTTTTTAGGTATAATTTATTCGGTTAACACCTGTATTTTAGGATTTTTTGCCATTTGAAAATTGTATGTCGGGCGATTTTACGATTTTCACCCAAAATTTTTATTCTTTAGCGTTTTTACACTACTTTCAATATGACCTTACTCGACAATGAAGGCGAAATGGGCTTAGATTCTTGTTTAGTAATGAAGCTCAGTTCTTGTAGGACTGCTTGTAATAGTTTTCACAAATTGTATTGCTTTCGATTTTTTCTTATAGGTGATTATAGAGATCTACGACTTTTAACAGCCATCCCCTAATTTTAAATCGCACTAATGTGGTAAATCATAGAGAATTCATAAAACAAATGATATTAGGAAATTCGGACCTCCTTAGGTATCCATATGACTCACTAGAAAAAAATCAAATATAAATATTTTTTCTTTAAAAATCTATAGTCTCAATGAACTACCCAAACCTCCCATACAAAATTCCGAAAACTGAAAATTTTCATACAAAAAGTGATCTAGGAAAAATGGGTTATGTATGAGCTTTAATAGTTGGTTCAATTGTACTAATGTACACATTACCAAAAAGAGTTAAGAAAGGTGATAATTTAAACAATAGAGACAATTTTCTAGATTCCCGAAACTTTCAGTGTGGCCTACGTACAATAATACTAACCGCAAACATCTTCCCGCACTGCTCACAACACATGTTAGTCACGGTCCCCCCCCCCCCTCCTCCCCCCGCGGCGGCGGCGGGCGCGGGTGCGGGGCGGTAGGGGAGCGGCGCGCCCCGCGCGGCGGCGAGTCGGCTATTTATATTATATTATATTAGGAGGGTTATTTAACTACAGGCACATCTGAAGCTCCACCCCCGCCTCCCGTGCAGCATCTGCGGGCGCGTGTTCACCACCAACTCCTGCGTGCGCGTGCACATCACCACGGTGCACCACGGCCAGCCGGGACCGAAGAGGGACCGCCGGAAGAGGAAGCCGCAGTCGCCTACCACTGTGTCTAGTGCGACCGCATAACTAATAAATAACAAATATACTCTTTATTGTTCACCAGAAAATAAACAAATAAAACTACAGACAAAAGAATAGTACATTGTGTACTTAGTTACGATGTTTTTCATCACACCTGTGATGCAAAAAAGTAAATAAAACAATATATTTTCACAAAACTACTCTAAAATGGTCTAAATCAAGGATGACTTAATTTCATAATTTTCATAAAAGAAATCTCGGCGTGCGCCGGACCCCGCTAGTGCGACGTAATGTTGTATGAAAATCCTTAACGGCATACTATGACGTAATGACGCACCTACACACCGCATCACCGCAGCGTTGCGGCGCACTTACGGAACAGGTGTGATGAAAAAAAACTAAAACAGTGGTAGACGACAGGCGGTCTTATCGCTAATAAGCGATCTCTTCCAGACAACCTTTTGGTAATGGAAACTTTAACAATTACATTTAAGAAGTAGGCAAATCAAAACTGAGAACATAAAAATAACAAAAGGCAGGCTATAAACTTACATACATATATAGATATGTAATAGTACATTGTGCATCAAGGGAGGTAAGCACGGAAATACTAACGAGAGTGTTAGAAGCCCGACGCCGTTAGGCGGAGGGCTTTTATGACTCGAGTTAGTATTCCGCTTACCGACCGTGGTGCATACAATGTTTTTCATCACACTTGCCGACAAAAAAATAAGTTTTAAGAAATATAGTACATTGTGTATTAAGGGCGGTAAATAAGAAATTGTGAACGAGTGTGAAAGTAAAGCCCAAGCCGAAGGCGCGGGCTTTACTTCACACGAGTTCATAATTCTTGTACCGCCCGGGGCACACACAATGTTTTTCATCACACTTGTGAGGCAAAATAAGTAAATAAAACTATATATTTTCACAAAACTACTCTAAAATGGTCTAAATCATTTATCAAAATCAGGGATGACTTAAATTCATCTCCTTTATAAAAGGAATCTCGGCGCGGCGCGCGCCGCTCCGCGCTAGTGCGACGTAATGTCGTACGAAAATCCATTATTGCCCATGGGCATAATACAGCTCATTACGTTCCAGTTTGCCTGCGTATAATAACACTTTTTACGAGCAGGTGTGATGAAAACATTATTAAATGACGTACTGACATTTCTATTACTCCCTAGGGAATTTCACTTTTCTATTACTCCCGCTGCGCGCGCAAACAATGGCGCGCTTAGGCAGCAAGTGTGATGAAAACATACATACAATAAAATAATACAATATATAAAAAAGAACATACGCATACCATAACACACAGCTAATTATTACGGGATTAAGTTTAGGTAACTATGAATTATAGATATTAAATGTTATATACCAAAAAAAAGACCAGATTCACCAATGTCCAAAGTGGGGATCAAAACGTACTCTAATTTCGCTTCTGATTCCTATATCGCTCGGCAACTCGGTCTTAGCAACCACCGGTCTTTCTTGGGTATATGCAATGCAATCACGCACACATAATATTTCACAAAAAACTTGTATGTGAATTAAATTAATTTATACGATATTTACCATCGTTTTGAAGATCTCTTTAGTAATGAATCCTAATCTATTTATACAGGGTGTAATCGTAAAAGTGTTGCCAGCCCCGACGAGTAAAATTACATTAATATCCTTTTTGAAATAAAAGCAGAAATATCTCAAATTTTAACTTCAAACCCGTTTTATTCAAACTAGTTTAATACGAATATTTTTTTATTTAAGAATAAATGTTACATTAAATATTTCATAAACTGGGTAGTATTATTACTTTATTACAATGTATTCGTACAAATAACGAATCTCTAACAGTTTTATCTGTTATGACACCCGACATTTTTTAAGGCTAGTCGGCATACTAAATGTATGGGAGCGTTTTAACTTAGTATTTTTAAAATTCCTCCATCTATTTAGAAAAAGTTAATTTTACTCGTTGGGTAACGCACTTTCGATATCAGTTGGAAGTTTTCTGATATCTGTTATATTTACGGAATTATGGCCTGGCCACACTTAACGATTACACCCTGTATAGGGTCCTCCTCATTCATGCACGAATGCGTGCATCCTTGAATGCGAGTGTAGTTCCCGCGCGAGCAATGTTATGTGCGAAATCGCCACCACACGTGTACGCAGCTTTGCGTCGTGATTCGTGCGCTAGTGAGGAGATTTTATAGTGTTTTTACTTTAAAAGAGGCGTACATAAAGTGTTCAATCGACGAAGAAATGTATATAAATATTTATTACATTAATGTAGAACAAAAATAAAAATGTGTTTTATTCTTTATCTGGGGCCTATGGTAAGACAGGGTGTTTCCATTTTCATCAAATAATCTATACATAAGGTGGAAGTACTAGTGCGCAACATGTCAACGGATAATATTTATTTGAATAACGATATTTTTCTCATATCTAAATCTACATAAAGTACTGTCATGTGTTTTGGGAGAGGAGTTTGTTAGTTTTGTTAAATATAATTTATTTTATAGGGTGACTATATCAAAATTTCTCAAAATTGCAAATTTTCTTAGTCAACTCCATTGTATGAGTAAGCGTCAGGTGCTTTTGCTGACAGTCCCAATAGATGGCACTTCGCGACATTGGAAATAATGTCTTAAAATTATGCAAATAATTTAGATATAAGCTAATTATTTAAAAGTTGGGAAATGAAGCATTAAAGATACATACACTAATCATTGTTTAAATGCCCTAATAGTTGATTTTAGCTTATCGATGGCAACTTAAGCTATAATGACGAGTATTGGTACAGCGTCGGGCACTAGTATTTTCACCTTATATATTCTTGCCGTGCATCTACATGTTCCTCTCGCGTATGCCAATATCAACACAGTACTTCACGGGTAGCCCGACCCGTAGACAGCCAACCCCGAACGCAGCCGCAGTCATCCAACAAGTCGATGAAGTCGTATACTATCGTGTATTATCAAACCGCGATTAGAATGGGATTCGAAAGTACTGTTTACACAACAGTGTATGAGTCAATGTAAAATATCATCATCATCATCATCATCTCAGCCATAAGACGTCCACTGTTGAACATAGGCCTCCCCTCTGGACCTCCACATGTACCGGTTAGATGCGACCTGCATCCAGCGTGTCCCGGCGACTACTTTAACTGTAAATATATGTAAAATATATTTATAATTAAAGTGACTTACATACAATAGATTAATTCAGCACTCACTACATCTATAAACAAGTCTTTTCTTGGTACAGGTAAATTCACTTTCAATTTCAGAATGAATGACATCTATCATTGTGTGTATGTAGCCCAGCTATACCAACCTGTATCTACTGTCATTAAGACATCCACACATAGATACTTTCTTGTCACTGACTCGATGTATTCGTGCCAGCTTTCGTGAATTTGCCTTTAAATGCTGTGTTATTTGTTGTGTCAACAGTACTTTCGAATCCCCGTCTGATTTCGGTTTGATAATATTATGCATACCGCGAGCAGTTGGTGCAACAAATGTAAATTCAGAAGTGGGATTTTTAGTAATACTTTGGCGACGAGGTTAATTAGACAGACAGATAATTCAACCTTTTATTGCACAAAATAGTATCAAATCATAGAAAAAGCTACGCATTCTCAGTGTTTGATGTTTGTTTCTTATTTCTGGGTGCGCGCTTCGGCCAGGGCTCCCCGTTGTGGACTGTACGCATGTGCATCTTCACGGTGTACGGCGTTGCTAGGCAACGGCCGCAAATCTGACACTTGGTCGTTTTTCGGATACCCATATGCACCTAGAGGAAAGAAAGATTGTTAAGGTAGAAGCACCAGTGATGATCGCAAAACTAGTATAGATCATAGTCATCGTTATCAACGTGCACTTTCCGTGGTAATGGCTATAGTTGACAGAAAAAGTAACAAATGTGAAAATGCGATTTTGTCTATTACTCGTACTCTCAGTAAAAATAGTACTCTCCTTAGGATACATACAAACTATATTCTTCTTTAAAAAAGAAAAAATCTAATGTCATTAATTTATGACACATAATAGTACCTTAAATGACATTTTGCATAGTCTTTATTTTAAGTAAAATGAATATTCAAGTGGATTAAGATCAGTGTTATATATTATAATGGATTTGACGTGAACGTTTGACAGCTGAATCTATTTAATTTTTTTTTTTTTTTAATATCTCGGACATCTTACACAAATCGACCTAGTCCCACGGTAAGCTCAATTAAGGCTTGTGATGTGGGTACCAAGCGACGATATATATAATAGATAGATACATATAGATACTTAAATACATAGACAGCCATGACCAAGGAACAAATATTTGTGATAAATAAATACACAAATAATGCCCTCGCCGGGATTCGAACCCGGAACCTCCAGCTTCGTAGGCAGGGGCACTACCAACTAGGCTACAGAGGTTGCCTTAATATATTTTAGTCTTTACTCGTTTGATGAGTGTAATTTGAATAAGTGATTAAAATATGTATTTCTGAAATTTTAATAATTGATAAAATACCTGTGTATTTGATTTTTCTGTCAACTATACTTTGCCACCAAAACCGCACGTTGATAACGCTGACTATAGATCAATTATCGGTAGTTTGGAATTGCATTTGTAGTGGAGTTAAAGTAACACTTAAGGTGGACGTTATGTCTTTGCAATGAAGTTTACTATTAGTCAAATGATGACAGTACAACAGTCGGGAAAATACACAAACAATATCACACAATACACACAATACTACTACATATGCAATTTCAAGCTCTCTGTAATTTATCTATACTCGACATGGGCACTTTATATAAAAGTGACAAGGTTTAACTCGAATATCGAAAAACCATAGCTGTTCAAATTTAATATAATAATATAAAATGCACGTGTCGAATAGGTGCATTCTACCAAAAATCTTTGTCTATTTTGTCGGGAACGTGGCGGTTATTAATACAAACGCCCAGGGGCCCGTTTCTCAAAAGCTTGTAACTTGTAAAACAAGTGGAAATCTCTTTTAACACTATTCATTAGATAAGGACTTCCGCTTGTATATATTATAAATAGACCCCTGTTATAAAATTAAGATACACCCAAAATTGTATTTGTCGTAGGATGATTTAATACTTCGAATCTTCGCGAAAATCCTAGGGGTTTTGCAAACTAACCTAACCTAACCTATTATCCGCGTTTTCGCAAAACCCCTAGGATTTTCGCGAAGATTCGAAGTATCAAATCATCCTACGACATATTCGTAACTTTGTTAGATGTACGTGAAGAACGGTGTCACGTACCCGACATTCTCGTGGAATGCACCAATACAAGTCCACTGTCGAGAAACATTATATTTTATTAACTAGTGCCCGCGACTTCGTCTACACACAAAGGCGAATTTCGAAATAAAAAAACTATCCTATGTCCTTTCTCGGATGTCAAACTATCTACATACCAAATTTGAACAAAATCGGTCCAGCGGTTTTATCGTGAAGAGATAACACAGACAGAGTTACTTCCTTATTTATAATATTATAGTGTGGATATGGATAGTCAGCATATGATTAAAGCGATATAGTATCTCGCGGCGACATCGACTATCCGTCTGTCTTTTCTTATTATAGCTAGTAAAAGATAAGAAGTCATCTCTTTATTATTTATTGCATACGGAAACGCTTTACTGTATCAAGTTCACGGCTGTTTTCGGCTAGAAATATGCACGTTGAGGGTAGAAATTTGTTTACTAGATAAAACAAAAAGATGAATAGACAAGTAAATACAATACTTACGACGCGTATATGTCGCAGGAGGTTCGCCTTGTCGCCGAACGCAAGTTGGCACATGTCGCACTTGAACGGTTTCTCTCCTGTGTGGGTTCTGAGGTGACTCTGCGTGATGCATACAATGTTTTAAATCACACTTGCGGACAAATAAAAGTTATAAGACAAAATACTCCCGCGATGCATGCAGGCAATGGCGCGCTTAGAAAGCAAGTGATGAAAAGGTTTATTAGAATTACCTGCAAGTGATGTGTAGTGAGGAAACTTTTAGGGCACAGCTGGCACGCGAAGGGTAGTTTCTCCCCGCGGTGCAACTGAAGGTGGTACTTTAGGAAGGTCGCGTTCTAAAAATACAGTAATCATATTATTTCGTTTCGATTGTTCGATCGTTTTAAAATGAATTCTAACGCCCACTAATGGGCGTGGGACGATAGAGCGCCGCCCCCTGCGCCCTCGCAGTGGCCTTGAGTTGAAGTGTTACAGATACTACGAACAAATAAAACATGGAAGCCGCACGCCATACTAAATTGCCTTTCTAAAACGGTCCTAAATTTTAGTTGACAACTGTCACCCTCTCTTCAATGCGTCACGGTAATGAATTTCAAAATCAACCTATAAGAACTTAAAACTCCATTTCAAATAGTTGTGATCGGTCCATCAAAGTTTTGATCGGTTATATTCTATAAACATATGTCAAAGATGTCGCGTCGAAATATGCGCGGTGTTAAGAAAAGCGCTATGTCCTGCCCATCTTGGCACAATTGAATTGAATTGGAATTGGTTTTGGGGGCATTTATGAGCTGGCCTTAGACGTCCATGTTATATATGGTCCCAATACATATACTAACCGCAAACATTTTCCCGCACTGCTCACAACACATGGTTGGACACAGCCGCCGCGCCCTCTATTCCCACAGGTGGGCGTGGGACGGTAAGGGAGAGCGGCGCCCCCTGCGCAGTGGCCTAGGGTCGAATGTGTTGGTGCATTCCACGAAAAAGTCTACTTTGTTGGGAACGTGACAGCTATGACAGCCACCTTAGAAAGATATGGAAAGTGCGAGAATTTTCTATAAATACAAACACCCAGTTATAAAGATAAGATACATCAAAAATTGTATTCGTAACTTTCTAAGATGTACCCAACATTCTCCTGGAATGCACCTGTTACAATATAACTATACAACTATACGTAGCTCACACTGAAAGTTTCGGGAATGACCCACTTAGAGATCACTCAACATATAGAAACAATTATTTTCTGAAAGTATAACTCTTTAGTATTTTTTGAGGTATAATTTATTCGGTTAACACCTGTATTTTAGGATTTTATGCCATTTGAAAATTGTGTGTCGGGCGATTTTACGATTTTCACCCAAAATTTTTATTCTTTAGCGTTTTTACACTACTTTCAACATGACCTTACTCGACAATGAAGGCGAAATGGGCTTAGATTCTTGTTTAGTAATGAAGCTCAGTTCTTGTAGGACTGCTTGTAATAGTTTTCACAAATTGTATTGCTTTCGATTTTTTCTTATAGGTGATTATAGAGATCTACGACTTTTAACAGCCATCCCCTAATTTTAAATCGCACTAATGTGGTAAATCATAGAGAATTCATAAAACAAATTATATTAGGAAATTCGGACCTCCTTAGGTATCCATATGACTCACTAGAAAAAAATCAAATATAAATATTTTTTCTTTAAAAATCTATAGTCTCAATGAACTACCCAAACCTCCCATACAAAATTCCGAAAACTGAAAATTTTCATACAAAAAGTGATCTAGGAAAAATGGGTTATGTAGGAGCTTTAATAGTTGGTTCAATTGTACTAAAAATTTGTACACATTACCAAAAAGAGTTAAGAAAGGTGATAATTTAAACAATAGATAATTAATACAATTTTCTAGATTCCCGAAACTTTCAGTGTGGCCTACGTACAATAATACTAACCGCAAACATCTTCCCGCACTGCTCACAACACATGTTAGTCACGGTCCCCCCCCCTCCTCGCCCCTCGCCCCCTCCTCCCCCCGGCGGCGGCGGGCGCGGGTGCGGGGCGGTAGGGGAGCGGCGAGTCGGCTATTTATATAATATTATATTAGGAGGGTTATTTAACTACAGGCACATCTGAAGCTCCACCCCCGCCTCCCGTGCAGCATCTGCGGGCGCGTGTTCACCACCAACTCCTGCGTGCGCGTGCACATCACCACGGTGCACCACGGCCAGCCGGGACCGAAGAGGGACCGCCGGAAGAGGAAGCCGCAGTCGCCTACCACTGTGTCTAGTGCGACCGCATAACTAATAAATAACAAATATACTCTTTATTGTTCACCAGAAAATAAACAAATAAAACTACAGACAAAAGAATAGTACATTGTGTACTTAATTCTTGTACCGCCCGTGGCACACACAATGTTTTTCATCACACCTGTGATGCAAAAAAGTAAATAAAACAATATATTTTCACAAAACTACTCTAAAATGGTCTAAATCAAGGATGACTTAATTTCATAATTTTCATAAAAGAAATCTCGGCGTGCGCCGGACCCCGCTAGTGCGACGTAATGTTGTATGAAAATCCTTAACGGCATACTATGACGTAATGACGCACCTACACACCGCATCACCGCAGCGTTGCGGCGCACTTACGGAACAGGTGTGATGAAAAAAAAACTAAAACAGTGGTAGACGACAGGCGGTCTTATCGCTAATAAGCGATCTCTTCCAGACAACCTTTTGGTAATGGAAACTTTAACAATTACATTTAAGAAGTAGGCAAATCAAAACTGAGAACATAAAAATAACAAAAGGCAGGCTATAAACTTACATACATGTATAGATATGTAATAGTACATTGTGCATCAAGGGAGGTAAGCACGGAAATACTAACGAGAGTGTTAGAAGCCCGACGCCGTTAGGCGGAGGGCTTTTATGACTCGAGTTAGTATTCCGCTTACCGACCGTGGTGCATACAATGTTTTTCATCACACTTGCCGACAAAAAAATAAGTTTTAAGAAATAACATTATTAAATGACGTACTGACATTTCTATTACTCCCTAGGGAATTTCAATTTTCTATTACTCCCGCTGCGCGCGCAAACAATGGCGCGCTTAGGCAGCAAGTGTGATGAAAACATACATACAATAAAATAATACAATATATATATATATATATAATATAAATTTATTTCAATAAAAGAACATACGCATACCATAACACACAGCTAATTATTACGGGATTAAGTTTAGGTAACTATGAATTATAGATATTAAATGTTATATACCAAAAAAAAAGACCAGATTCACCAATGTCCAAAGTGGGGATCAAAACGTACTCTAATTTCGCTTCTGATTCCTATATCGCTCGGCAACTCGGTCTTAGCAACCACCGGTCTTTCTTGGGTATATGCAATGCAATCACGCACACATAATGTTTCACAAAAAACTTGTATGTGAATTAAATTAATTTATACGATATTTACCATCGTTTTGAAGATCTCTTTAGTAATGAATCCTAATCTATTTATACAGGGTGTAATCGTAAAAGTGTTGCCAGCCCCGACGAGTAAAATTACATTAATATCCTTTTTGAAACAAAAGCAGAAATATCTCAAATTTTAACTTCAAACCCGTTTTATTCAAACTAGTTTAATACGAATATTTTTTTATTTAAGAATAAATGTTACATTAAATATTTCATAAACTAGGTAGTATTATTATTTTATTACAATGTATTCGTACAAATAACGAATCTCTAACAGTTTTATCTGTTATGACACCCGACATTTTTTAAGGCTAGTCGGCATACTAAATGTATGGGAGCGTTTTAACTTAGTATTTTTAAAATTCCTCCATCTATTTAGAAAAAGTTAATTTTACTCGTTGGGTAATCGTTGGGAAGTTTTCTGATACCTGTTATATTTACGGAATTATGGCCTGGCCACACTTAACGATTACACCCTGTATAGGGTCCTCCTCATTCATGCACGAATGCGTGCATCCTTGAATGCGAGTGTAGTTCCCGCGCGAGCAATGTTATGTGCGAAATCGCCACCACACGTGTACGCAGCTTTGCGTCGTGATTCGTGCGCTAGTGAGGAGATTTGATAGTGTTTTTACTTTAAAAGAGGCGTACATAAAGTGTTCAATCGACGAAGAAATGTATATAAATATTTATTACATTAATGTAGAACAAAAATAAAAATGTGTTTTATTCTTTATCTGGGGCCTATGGTAAGACAGGGTGTTTCCATTTTCATCAAATAATCTATACATAAGGTGGAAGTACTAGTGCGCAACATGTCAACGGATAATATTTATTTGAATAACGATATTTTTCTCATATCTAAATCTACATAAAGTACTGTCATGTGTTTTGGGAGAGGAGTTTGTTAGTTTTGTTAAATATAATTTATTTTATAGGGTGACAATATCAAAATTTCTCAAAATTGCAAATTTTCTTAGTCAACTCCATTGTATGAGTAAGCGTCAGGTGCTTTTGCTGACAGTCCCAATAGATGGCACTTCGCGACATTGGAAATAATGTCTTAAAATTATGCAAATAATTTAGATATAAGCTAATTATTTAAAAGTTGGGAAATGAAGCATTAAAGGTACATACACTAATCATTGTTTAAATGCCCTAATAGTTGATTTTAGCTTATCGATGGCAACTTAAGCTATAATGACGAGTATTGGTACAGCGTCGGGCACTAGTACTTTCACCTTATATATGCTTGCCGTGCATCTACATGTTCCTCTCGCGTATGCCAATATCAACACAGTACTTCACGGGTAGCCCGACCCGTAGACAGCCAACCCCGAACCCAGCCGCAGTCATCCAACAAGTCGATGAAGTCGTATACTATCGTGTATTATCAAACCGCGATTAGAATGGGATTCGAAAGTACTGTTTACACAACAGTGTACGAGTCAATGTAAAATATCATCATCATCATCATCATCATCATCTCAGCCATAAGACGTCCACTGTTGAACATAGGCCTCCCCTCTGGACCTCCACATGTACCGGTTAGATGCGACCTGCATCCAGCGTGTCCCGGCGACTACTTTACATACAATACTTACATACAATAGATTAATTCACCACTCACTACATCTATAAACAAGTCTTTTCTTGGTACAGGTAAATTCACTTTCAATTTCAGAATGAATGACATCTATCATTGTGTGTATGTGGCCCTGCTATACCAACCTGTATCTACTGTCATTAACACATCCACACATAGATACTTTCTTGTCACTGACTCGATGTATTCGTGCCAGCTTTCGTGAATTTGCCTTTAAATGCTGTGTTATTTGTTGTGTCAACAGTACTTTCGAATCCCCGTCTGATTTCGGTTTGATAATATTATGCATACCGCGAGCAGTTGGTGCAACAAATGTAAATTCAGAAGTGGGATTTTTAGTAATACTTTGGCGACGAGGTTAATTAGACAGACAGATAATTCAACCTTTTATTGCACAAAATAGTATCAAATCATAGAAAAAGCTACGCATTCTCAGTGTTTGATGTTTGTTTCTTCTTTCTGGGTGCGCGCTTCGGCCAGGGCTCCCCGTTGTGGACTGTACGCATGTGCATCTTCACGGTGTACGGCGTTGCTAGGCAACGGCCGCAAATCTCACACTTGGTCGTTTTTCGGATACCCATATGCACCTAGAGGAAAGAAAGATTGTTAAGGTAGAAGCACCAGTGATGAACGCAAAACTAGTATAGATCATAGTCATCGTTATCAACGTGCACTTTCCGTGGTAATGGCTTATAGTTGACAGAAAAAGTAACAAATGTGAAAATGCGATTTTGTCTATTACTCGTACTCTCAGTAAAAATAGTACTATCCTTTGGATACATACAAACTATATCCTTTTTTAAAAAAGAAAAAATCTAATGTCATTAATTTATGACATAAAATAGTACCTTAAATGACATTTTGCATAGTCTTCTTTATTTTAAGTAAAATGAATATTCAAGTGGATTAAGATCAGTGTTATATATCATAATGGATTTGACGTGAACGTTTGACAGCCGAATCTATTTAATATATTTTAGTCTTTACTCGTTTGATGAGTGTAATTTGAATAAGTGATTAAAATATGTATAGGTAATTAATTATTATAAATAAAATTATTATAATTTCTGAAATTTTAATAATTGATAAAATACCTGTGTATTTGATTTTTCTGTCAACCATACTTTGCCACCAAAACCGCACGTTGATAACGCTGGCTATAGATCAATTATCGGTAGTTTAGAATTGCATTTGTAGTGGAGTTAAAGTAACACTTAAGGTGGACGTTATGTCTTTGCAATGAAGTTTACTATTAGTCAAATGATGACAGTACAACAGTCGGGAAAACACACAAACAATATCACACAATACCACTACAAATGCAAATCCAAGCTCTCTGTAATTTATCTATACTAGACATGGGCACTTTATATAAAAGTGACAAGGTTTAACTTGAATATCAAAAAACCATAGCTGTTCAAATTTAATATAATAATATAAAATGCACGTGTCGAATAGGTGCATTCCATCAAAAATCTTTGTCTATTTTGTCGGGAACGTGGCGGCTATTAATACAAACGCCCTGTTATAAAATTAAGATACACCAAAAAATGTATTCGTAACTTTGTTAGATGTACGTGAAGAACGGTGTCACGTTACCGACATTCTCGTGGAATGCACCAATACAAGTCCACTGTCGGGAAACATTATATTTTATTAACTAGTGCCCGCGACTTCGTCTACACACACAGGCGAATTTCGAGATAAAAAAACTATCCTATGTCCTTTCTCGGATGTCAAACTATCTCCATACCAAATTTGAACAAAATCGGTCCAGCGGTTTTATCGTGAAGAGATAACACAGACAGAGTTACTTCCTTATTTATAATATTATAGTGTGGATATGGATAGTCAGCATATGATTAAAGCGATATAGTATCTCGCGGTGACATCGACTATCCGTCTGTCTTTTCTTATTATAGCTAGTAAAAGATAAGAAGTCATCTCTTTATTATTGCATACGGAAACGCTTTACTATATCAAGTTCACAGCTGTTTGCGGCTAGAAATATGCACGTTGAGGGTAGAAATTTCTTTACTAGACAAAACAAAAAGATGAATAGACAAGTAAATACAATACTTACGACGCGTATATGTCGCAGGAGGTTCGCCTTATCGCCGAACGCAACTTGGCACATATCGCACTTGAACGGTTTCTCTCCTGTGTGGGTTCTGAGGTGACTCTGCGTGATATATACAATGTTTTTAATCACAATTGCGCACAAAAAAAAGTTATAAGACAAAATACTCCCGCGATGCATGCAAGCAATGGCGCGTTTAGAAAGCAAGTGATGAAAAGGTTTATTAGAATTACCTGCAAGTGATGTGTAGTGAGGAAACTTTTAGGGCACAGCTGGCACGCGAAGGGTAGTTTCTCCCCGCGGTGCAACTGAAGGTGGTACTTTAGGAAGGTCGCGTTCTAAAAATACAGTAATCATATTATTTCGTTTCGATTGTTCGATCGTTTTAAAATGAATTCTAACGCCCACTAATGGGCGTGGGACGATAGAGCGCCGCCCCCTGCGCCCTCGCAGTGGCCTTGAGTTGAAGTGTTACAGATACTACGAACAAATAAAACATGGAAGCCGCACGCCATACTAAATTGCCTTTCTAAAACGGTCCTAAATTTTAGTTGACAACTGTCACCCTCTCTTCAAGCGTCACGGTAATGAATTTCAAAATCAACCTATAAGAACTTAAAACTCCATTTCAAATAGTTGTGATCGGTCCATCAAAGTTTTGATCGGTTATATTCTATAAACAAATGTCAAAGATGTCGCGTCGAAATATGCGCGGTGTTAAGAAAAGCGCTATGTCCTGCCCATCTTGGCACAATTGAACAATTGGTTTTGGGGGCATTTATGAGCTGGCCTTAGACGTCCATGTTATATATGGTCCCAATACATATACTAACCGCAAACATTTTCCCGCACTGCTCACAACACATGGTTGGACACAGCCCCCGCGCCCCCTATTCCCACAGGTGGGCGTGGGACGGTAAGGGAGAGCGGCGCCCCCTGCGCAGTGGCCTAGGCTCGAATGTGTTGGTGCATTCCACGAAAAAGTCTACTTTGTTGGGAACGTGACAGCTATGACAGCCACCTTAGAAAGATATGGAAAGTGCGAGAATTTTCTATAAATACAAACACCCAGTTATAAAGATAAGATACATCAAAAATTGTATTCGTAACTTTCTAAGATGTACCCAACATTCTCCTGGAATGCACCTGTTACAATATAACTATACAACTATACGTAGCTCACACTGAAAGTTTCGGGAATGACCCACTTAGAGATCACTCAACATATAGAAACAATTATTTTCTGAAAGTATAACTCTTTAGTATTTTTTGAGGTATAATTTATTCGGTTAACACATGTATTTTAGGATTTTTTGCCATTTGAAAATTGTGTGTCGGGCGATTTTACGATTTTCACCCAAAATTTTTATTCTTTATCGTTTTTACACTACTTTCAATATGACCTTACTCGACAATGAAGGCGAAATGGGCTTAGATTCTTATTTAGTAATAAAGCTCAGTTCTTATAGGACTGCTTGTAATAGTTTTCACAAATTGTATTGCTTTCGATTTTTTCTCTTATAGGTTTCGGCTTATAGGTAGGATTATAGAGATCAACGACTTTTAACAGCCATCCCCTAATTTTCAAATCGCACTAATGTGGTAAATAATAGAGAATTCATAAAACAAATTATATTAGGAAATTCGGACCTCCTTAGGTATCCATATGACTCACTAGAAAAAAATCAAATATAAATATTTTTTCTTAAAAAATCTATAGTGTCAATGAACTACCCAAACCTCCCATACAAAATTCCGAAAACTGAAAATTTTCATACAAAAAGTGATCTAGGAAAAATGGGTTATGTATGAGCTTTAATAGTTGGTTCAATTGTACTAAAAATTTGTACACATTACCAAAAAGAGTTAAGAAAGGTGATAATTTAAACAATAGAGGCATAATTAATATAATTTTCTAGATTCCCGAAACTTTCAGTGTGGCCTACGTACAATAATACTAACCGCAAACATCTTCCCGCACTGCTCACAACACATGTTAGTCACGGTCCCCCCCCTCCTCGCCCCTCGCCCCCTCCTCCCCCCGGCGGCGGCGGGCGCGGGTGCGGGGCGGTAGGGGAGCGGCGGCGAGTCGGCTATTTATATTATATTATATTAGGAGGGTTATTTAACTACAGGCACATCTGAAGCTCCACCCCCGCCTCCCGTGCAGCATCTGCGGGCGCGTGTTCACCACCAACTCCTGCGTGCGCGTGCACATCACCACGGTGCACCACGGCCAGCCGGGACCGAAGAGGGACCGCCGGAAGAGGAAGCCGCAGTCGCCTACCACTGTGTCTAGTGCGACCGCATAACTAATAAATAACAAATATACTCTTTATTGTTCACCAGAAAATAAACAAATAAAACTACAGACAAAAGAATAGTACATTGTGTACTTAATTCTTGTACCGCCCGTGGCACACACAATGTTTTTCATCACACCTGTGATGCAAAAAAGTAAATAAAACAATATATTTTCACAAAACTACTCTAAAATGGTCTAAATCAAGGATGACTTAATTTCATAATTTTCATAAAAGAAATCTCGGCGTGCGCCGGACCCCGCTAGTGCGACGTAATGTTGTATGAAAATCCTTAACGGCATACTATGACGTAATGACGCACCTACACACCGCATCACCGCAGCGTTGCGGCGCACTTACGGAACAGGTGTGATGAAAAAAAACTAAAACAGTGGTAGACGACAGGCGGTCTTATCGCTAATAAGCGATCTCTTCCAGACAACCTTTTGGTAATGGAAACTTTAACAATTACATTTAAG
>JALPQI010008895.1:0-44726 GCA_025490895.1 Thaumatotibia leucotreta
TGAGAATGTCGGTACAGGTATCAAGGTGATGAACGCGGATTCTCTTCATCTATTTGGAGCCCCTGTATTTAAGGAATCAATGCCTGATTTTGTTGATGCCCAAATTCAGCGTTTCTCCCAGCATTCGGACAGTCTGTTCAAGGTCTCCTCGCACATGGCTTTTTTCATTCTCTGGTTCTGTCTCCTCGTGCCAAAGTTGACGTATGCCATGCAATGCAGTCCTTTTTGGAAGCTTCCGGAACTGTGTGAGAAGTTGGACAGTTTGACACACACCACAATGCAAAACATCTTAAATATCAAACTGGATGAGAGGCAGTTAATCCAGGCAACACTTCCAATACGGTTTGGTGGCTTAGGTCTACGGTGGGTGTCGAGTATTGCTGTTCCCGCTTTTATATCGTCTGTGCACAGTACGCTTACTCTCGTAGGAAGTATTCTCAATCCATCACTACTTGATTTCGAGGTAGCGTATTTGGCGGAGGCGATAGATGTTTGAAGTTTGGCCTGTCCGAGCGATGAATTGCCATCAGGCCGGGACCTGCAGAGAGCTTTGGATGAGCCTCTGTGCCGCGGGGCACAGTTGGGTTTGCTTGGCTCCACCACCTTCTCAACACAAGCCCGTCTGCCTGCAGCGTCGGAAACGCAGTCAGGATATTGGCTACAAGCTTACCCTTCCAGGAGTTGCGCCACATTACTGGACAATAATTCCCTAAGGTTGGCCGCTGGGCTTCGCTTGGGTGCGGATATAGTTGTCCCCCACCGTTGCTATTGCGGTGGTGAGGTAGACTTCCAGGTTGGCCACGGCCTCTCCTGTCGGAGGAGCGCTGGTCGTATACCTTGCCACGCCAGTCTGAATGACGTGATCCGTCGTGCTTTTGCCAGAGTGGGCGTGCCTGCCGAGTCCCCTGGCCTGGCTCGTGACGATGGCAAGAGACCAGCTGGGATGACGCTCATACCGTGGCAGTTTGGGAGGCCGCCTATTTGGGATGCGACGCGCTTGGACACCCTCGCGCCTTCACATGTATTGTGGCCACCACTTCGGTCAGGGTGGGTGGGGCGGCTTTGGCTGTGGAGTCTTAAAACATCGGAAGTACACCGGCCTTTGTGGTGGCCATGACTTTGCGGCTTTTGCGGTGGAGACTATGGGGTCATGGGGTCCTGGCGCCCACAAACTTTTTAAGGAGTTGGGGAAAAGGCTGTCTGAGGCAACGGGTGACCATAGTGCTGGCTCATTTCTTGGCCAGAGGTTAGGCATTTCCTCGCTGGAAGCTACCACAGAAGCTACCACATCCCCCAGGTCGCTTAAAGTTAGGTATTTAAGAGACAATTTAATGCCAAAACTGAGGATAAAGTCTAAAGAGTTCTAAAGTTTTCACGGGAATATTGAACCTCATTACCTATAATAATATTATTTCGTTTTAGCAGATAACAATATTATAGTCTGATTAGCCCTAAGAGTATTTATGTTTGTTTTAGCATGATACAAGGTTGTGATTTTATATAAGAGATTTTATTAGCCTTTTGAAATTTTATAAGCAACACAGGTTTAAAGTTACTTTCATAATGTTTTTATACAAAGTAATTGAGACTAGGTAGTGTTTGATATATTAAGACTGTAATTGTTGCATCTGAGCTTTTAATTTGTAAGAAACCAGCATTTAAAATTTGTAAACATTTTAAAAATGTATGTTAACAAAAGTTGATTGATACTTAAGTCGTTTTGTTTTCACAGTTTCTTTTTCGCGGTGGACACTTACCACATTTCACGTAGTCCTATAAAGAACGTAATGATATTTACGTCAAAAATATTGCATCTTAAAAATAAATATGCATCATTACAGCGTTTCTGCTTTATGGACATTTTACTCGTTTCACGATTTTAGTACATTTACTTCTGGCGTTCACAGCGTTTTCGCGTAACGAAAAAAAAGAGTTCAATTGTCGTAACCGCCACTAAGTCGTAAACCAGTCTTTTATGTTAAATATTAAATATGACAGTTGAAAGAAAACCATAAGTTATGAATAAGATCCAAACATCAAGCATTTTTGTTCATAAATGAAAGAGTTATGATTTTTTTTCTTGAAATCGAAAAGTTTTTTGGCTCTGGTGAAAAGTTTGCATTTTGGCGGTTACTACGTTCTCGCTTTTTGCCATCGATATATTCTAATGTTATAGGTATTTATTTTTATCTGTACTGGTTTTATGTATGAATTATTTTTGATTAATTAAATATAAATCGTACTATTACTGTAAACTAGCTGCCTGCACAAATCAGGTTGTGGCAGAGTAGGTACTGTACTAAACGGGTTCCCTCTAAACTTTTTTTGTCCGAAACGCTTAGGACATAACAGACTTGGTATAATCTATTTTGGCATCAACTTAATGAGACAGAAACATCACTTGGCTTAAATAACAATATTTCGAATATTATTTTGTTCGAAACTATCTTGGCATATCATTAATTACGCCGAGTGTTATAAGACAGAAATTAGATTTGCATTTTTTTTTGGGCATGTAGCCACATGTTCGAAACTTGCCTTTTTCGTCAGGCAGAATTTGCTGTGAGGGTGAAAATTTCTGCAGTGAGCGAGCGAAGCGAGCGAACAAAACCTTCCGGGGCAGATCCGACTCGGATAGGTTAGGTTAGAAGACTAAGGCGGGAGCTTTGCTCCCGCCTTAGTCTTCGAGGTTATTTTTTTTTAGCAACCTAGAAAGTACTCAGCTCAGTAACACAGTAAGTAACGTATATAATATTACTACTACCTCGATTATATTGAGAGGTTGTAATTATTCCTTCTCTGTTATGCTAAAACAAACTATGCCGATACTTTTTATGCACATCCAGATTATGCCTCATCATAAATAGGAGCATCGAAATTATGCTCGAATAATATTCGAACAACTCGAAATCTGCCATAAAGAAATATGCTAAAGTTGAGTATGTCACAACAGTTTCTGCACAAAGCCCATTATGACTACATAGTTTATGTTATTCATAAAAGAATTATACCACAACAGAGTGAACCTAATGGGAAAATGTTTATAAATAAACAATTTATTTCAAATAATTTTATGAGTATAGATTAATCTACTTGACGACTTTAGGAGGATAAAATTTCGAAATAAAAATCGTTATGAACATTGTAGGTAGAAGTATAATTTTTAGTAAGAAAAAAAGTATGAGAAACAATTTTCGGAGTAATGATGATTATGAGTAAAAAACGGTATTAGTAAAAATATTCGAAGAAAAAATTGTATAAGTGCCAATATGGACCCGTTGACAAACATGTGATCCGAGGCTATCCCATTTAACGGCCGAGGTGTGTATACTATGTTTCTGCTCAACGGAGCTGGCAGGCGGCAACTTAGTTTAGCGCAGCGGCCGGCAAAGTGCTATATGCCGGCCGGATGGCAGAAAAAGTCTTTATTTTTCGCGATTTCAGAGTTATTTCCATACTAAAAGTTGTTCAGTATGAGTTAGGTATATAAGGTTTTTTCAAGTTAGTTACCGATACCTTTTGATATGCATGTTCATGATGGCGTAAGGTATGGTGACGGCAGTAAGAATACATTTGTCACTACCCCAACTCTTCCCGCGGTAGTCGTAAGAGTCGACTAAGGGATTGAAATATCACTGACCATTCTTTGATTTGATTGATGATGGGCAACAGTGTCATCATAGTGGACATATTACTGCGATCGCCATCCTCCTAATGCGTCTATGTATACGCATAGTTGATAGGAGAGGCCTACGTCGTTAAAAAAAATCGGCTCTCCACACAAAGAGTGTTTTAAATCGACACGATTTACGAATTTCCTTTTTACACGTGTCTCTTACGACGTTTTTTAGTACAGATGGCCCTCCGAAGTTTTGGACCTGACGTAAAATGACCCACTTCTCGCACTAGAGCCTAAAAAAGGCACCATCTGTACTAAAAATATTATATTATTCTCTCTAATCCCCGTTCAGATGTTTGTGGCCACCCTGGCTACTGCGATGTATCTGATGGCGACAGTGCTCATTTCGAAGACAGTTTTTGAACTGTTAATGCAACGAAGCAGTGAACAAGACAACAACGATAGAATGTTCCCGAAAACCGCTAATATTTGTATCATGCTCTCTCCTCACGCCTGGATCTCGAAAAATACACCTCAATACTCCCTTGTGGAATTTTTAATAGTTTCACCCCTTCGGGCGTCACTGTTTAATGTATTTGGAATCTGTCTCGAGGCTCTGTCTATTGGAAATGGTTGTTTCCAACTACTTTTGGCCTTCAGAAGTACTTCTAACTACGAGTAATAAATCCAGCGTAAGGCCGGCTAGTGTCTGCATAGAGGAGGTTGGTGCAATTTGGTATACCGGACAATGGAGTAAAAATAGCAAATTTCCGTTATCAGTGCTGGATGCTTAGCCAAGTTACCAAGTTGCCAATCGCAAGCGCTTGGTAGCGTATCGTAGTTTTCCCTCTCTGTCACTCTTGCATATTAGTGCGACAAAAACAGTTAACTGCCTTTCGTTTACGATTGACGATTAAGCGTTAGCGATTGGCAACTTGTCTTTAAGCACCTGGTAAGTGATGACATAATAAATATGTTTTACAAATCTCGTCACATCAGTAGCCGTACCAAAAGTCATAAGTTTTCAAGTAACGCGATAGCGAACCTAACGTATCCAGGTTTTACAGGATACGTAAAGCATAACTATCGCACTCGCATTGATTTATTGGTGCGAATGTGTTGGACTGCTTTACGTATCGAGTGAAATCTAATTTAACCGTTACGTGACGTTACATAGTTTGTGTGGTACTTTTGTCTATACAAGCTTGTTAGAACGTGACAGTGTATACGACAAATGGTACCTATAAACGGAACCATCATACGCGTACTCGAATACATATAGGTTGCGGTACCGATTGTTCTGTTTTATGAGTTCTGGAACATCGACTTTTTAGTAGTTTGAAGGATGAAAAATTGACCCGCTTGTGTTTAGTGCTGGTATTTATTATTTCCGAACAAAACATACAAACTAAAAAGAAATTCAAATCTCTGCCAGGATATCATAATCCTATTAAGTTATTTGTAGTATAATAAAGATATGACCTTATTGTATAAATAACTGACTGAATCAGATGCTCATTTCATGGCAGCGCAGCAGCATGATACTGTTAGACTATGCATTTCAATCCACTGCCATTATTATTCCCACAGCCCACGTTTTAAAGACTTGCACAATTAAAATTTAAACCTGTTGTCCATTATCGCCCGACTTCCTCCAGCACTGTATCGCAGTCTGGAGCTTTATACGAATTTCTCCACGAAAATACACATTAATATTAAATGGCTTGGAAATGCTGCGTTGTTGGGGAGGCGGGGGAGAATGGGTGCAATAAAAAGAAGGCGATGATACACTTAGAGTTTCGGCTTGTGTCTAATTTAAATTGAATTTAGCTTGAATAATGAAACGGGGAAATTGGATGGGTTTTTAGTTTGAGACGTGCTCGCGTAAATGAGATTTTTAACTAAGCGAGTTGGAAATTGGATCTTTCACGTTTTTTAATTAAAACGGAACTGCGGAAGTTTTTTTAAGAAACATAATGGCGCAGTTTGAATTCCGATTACCCTTTGTTTTGAAATGTAGTTCAAGCATGCTATTGCAAAAAAAGATTTATTCAGATACAACGAGAAAAACACGTTAGATCTCAAGACTTTGTAAATACAGACTTTATACCTATATTTATCATTATAATATTGCCTTAGAATCATAAATTAACCGGGTAATAAGGAGTTTCCATGTGGGTTTTTAAAGGGGCGGCAACGTGCATGTGACTCACGTGGAGTTGCAAGCGTTAACTTCATAGCCAACAGGAGGGCCGTATGGTTTTTTTCCACTGTTGTAATATAATAAAAAAGTGTAATCGTTATTTTACACAAATAAAGTTTTACTTGTAGTAACTATAAATACCTATATACTAATTTGAAGTGTCACTTACCATTATTTAATAAAAGATTGTTGATGGGCAGCAGCGTCATCGTAGTGGACAAATTACTGCAATCGCCAATCCGCTTGCCTAGCGTGGCGATTATGGGCATTTACCGCCTAATGCGTCTATACGCATAGTTAATAGGAGAGGCCTACGTCCAGCAGTGGACTATTATCATAGGCTGATGATGATGATGATGAAGTATATTTAAACAGGACCTACAACTTTAATTTGAATTTAACAATAAAATCCTTAATGAGAAAAGCGTTATACAGGTAGGTGTTAGTTATTATTTATTATTAGGATTATTGTCTACATCATGGCAGGTTACAAATTAGATATTATGGAAAAACCGAGGGATATTGGTTATTTATTTATAAATTACATTATGCATCAAACTATTCCCCTCGCGATCGATTTAAAAATATATCCAGTATCATATTATGACTAGGAAAAAATTAATTAAAAAAACTTGTAAAATTTGGTCAAATCTCTTAATCTAAATGATATTCTCTCATAATAAGAAACTGATACGTCCTTTAAACGAACAAGAGAATGAACCTTATCTAAGATTGGTAGTTCTGTTTATTTCCCCTGAATGTGTAAGCATAAGTACGCGAACAAGAAAATTATGGATCATGACGAAGTTATGGAACTTAATATCTTGATATAATTATATTGTATTATTTCGTTCTACTTTTTGCTAACCGCAATGTTGCTTGTTGAAAGTTAACAAACACCTAGTAAGACTAGTTACTAAATCAAAATAAGATTATTTTTACAATAGTTCATATCAACTTCCTACGTAAACACAAAAGCCTCGTAATCCCTTTAACTAATATAGTATGTGGGAAGCGTTTCCTATCATAATAAAACTTGTTGTCCCCAGGCCACAGCATTCCTACAAGTGATTTGGCTTACGAGCGCTCCCATCAACTCGGGGTATGTCAACCGAGCCATTTCCCTTACAAAGCTCGTACGTGTTTTCCTTACATTAACTACGTAACACTATCCCCCTACTTCCCCCCGCTAGTTCCGACATCCAATAAGAGGTGGCGCTGCGCGAAACTAGCGGTGCTCTCTTTCACGAGCAATTTACTCCTTACACTAATTAAAAGAGCGAGCGAGAGGCCACGCCCTCTCCAAGAACAAATAGAAGGGGGGAACCCGGTGCGCCAATCAGAACGCTTGATTATTTGTAATTAGAACGCTGCGCTCTTTGTCGGTGTGAGATGACCAATGGGATTTCTTAGTTAGTGGAATTATTTTTGTCGTCGGAAGGAAATTCTCAACGTAATTATAAATTCTAGAGACTGCGATCTCATTTGCCGTGAGTAATCAGGGTGACAAAAGGGCGTTCTGCTAAGAGGGTCTTTTTATCTAATGACTTTCCTTATAATATAAAAAATGATTAATGTAGGAAACCATTTTAGCTATATACTTAGGTACATAAAAAATGGATACTACAATTTTGGAAAAATAAGTTTATCAATGTCGATTCATTTTCAATATACGCAGGTACAGATCTTTACATACAATACAATTTTTCTTTATTGTTCACCCAAAGAATAAAAATACAAATTAAGTTACATGTAACTGTATGTGTAATTGAAGAGCTCGACAATGGGCGGTCTTATTGCTAAGAAGCGATCCCTTCCAGACAATCTTTGGGTAGCGGAGTAAGATTTCAGAAAAGTTATGAGGTGAAACAAAAGATATTAAAAACAGATAAAAATAATTCATAAACTTACATAAATGCATAAATGTTTAAACATACAAAAACATACACTTCAAGCACAGCAACACGACATGAACAGTCAGAAATTGGAACTAAAATAAATTAGATTTAATCTAATAAAAGGAAACACATACATACGTACGTACATAGTTGAAGGAATGAATATTTTATTTGCTAACTTAGCCTCAGAAAAATAACTTTGTAAGCAAGCTAGCAAACATTTTATTTCCATTCCACAAAATCCACAAAACCGTCCAACCGAGAAACTTATCAACATTTTGAAAAGACTCGGTAACTACAAAAAGTCCGCATTGAAACAGCACAATCATTCACTAAGGGAAACTTCTGTCGGAGAATCTAGGAAGAATCAGGCCGGCCACAATGAACGGACAAACTTGGAGCGAGTTTGCATATAGAGATAAAAGTGGGAGAATATTAATGTGAATCGCCGGCTCCCATTTTCCCCCACCTCCCCTTCTCCTTGTGGGGAGGGGGGCACTTTCTTCCAGGGACCACGGGACAGTCGTGATTTTAATTATATTGCGACGTGAGACTGGTGAGTTATGGCGACGTGGTTCTCGTTTTATGTAAGTAATATTAATTTATTTCTTTTATTGGAGGTATTGTTGCGGAATTGTGCGTTTTGAAACAAAAGGTAAAAGTTTATTGTGTAGCAATTTTGGTTGGTAGAAACACAGACAAAAGAACAACTGAACTTAACATAAGAATAAATTGATCTATTTTTTAATTGAATTAAAAAAATATAAAAGTGCAAGTTTGCTTTGCTGAAAATGTTTCGATTTCACTGAAGAAAACATGCACGATTAGGTACCCATGTTTAATATTCCGTCAAAAAGTTGAAATTAAATTTACATATATAAAATATTGTGCTTCTGTCTTCTCCTTAGTAATAAATAACTGGTATATAATAAATAACTGGGTATATAATACAAATGTCCTCCAACAAGATACAGCAAAGTGCCACAATGGTGGTCCAAGTTAACCCCTCATACGAATAAATATTCAACTCGCATAAATTTCTTTGCACAAACTAAATGTCAATCTACGAGCCCCCATAGTGCCATTCTGAAAAACGGCGTAAGTTCTTGATGGGTTTCATTTTACGTTCAGAAGTTTATTTAAGTATTTCAGTAAACTATTTCTATGTGTTGTACGTAATTTTGTTATACTCAATGGAAAAATACCCTATGTAAGCATGTATTTTCATGGTAACCTCCTGTATTATTGTAATTTAGTGCTGTGGTCAGTGTCCATTCATTTTTACAGCCTAATTCAAATTACCGTATCTTTTTCTGACCCTGAAAAAACTGACATGTTTATAGGAATATTAGAACTGAAATTCTATTGAAAAAAAAACGGCTACGGTAGGTAATTAGATCTAGAAATTTGAGAATGACCGGCAGAAAGTTTATTGAATTGTTTTTTTTTTAATGATTTATTTTCAACACACATGCATTCCTGAGTTTGCAAACACATTTATTCGTATGCACATAAATATTAAAAAAGTTAACTAAAGTATTACCAAAACCCTAATTGTAAACCTGAGTATTGAACGAATCATCCCAAACGTATTCTCATTAGGTACATTCAACAAAATTACCCTTCTGTAAAAGAAGCACATGCAAACTTAAGTACTTGTAAAAAATTTACTTAGGTATCATTTAAAGAATTACCAAAGTGCTAATTCGTGATCCAAAACCGCAGAAAGCTTTACGTGTCTAAACCATCAACTGTTAAAATTTTAACGTACCTATTTATACGAATCTTTATGAAATTACCTGTAGTGCTAGGAAAAGTCGAAGGTATAAAACACCTCGTAGGTCGCGATGGACAGCTCTTATCAAATCTGTGACCCAATTTATGAATGACTTCATTCATTAAATGGGTTTACACTTTTACAGTCAATCGTGAGTATATTTCAATCTGTTTGTTTTCGTATTTTAGGGTGGGCAATATAATTTACCTATGTAACAAATTGATAAAACCCTAATACCGACAACCTGTTGAACCAAAATGTCACTCACATATGCGCAGCGCATGCACGTAAAGGATATGTGATGCTGCCCCATTACCTAAAAAAATACCGAAATCCTAATTCGCAATTTTAATTTCGCGCCGACAATCCGTTAAATAAAAATGCCTCCCACCTATTCGCAGCACATTTGTACGTTTATGCAAAAAAAAGTAAAAGTTAAAACTAAGAATGTATGATACTGTCTCATTACCAAACAAATTACCTAAATCCTAATTCGCCACTCGAATTCCGCGCCAACAAACTGTTAAACAAAAATGCTACCCCCACATGCGCAGTACATATGCACGTATGTAAATATGTTAAGCTAAGGATGTGTGATACTGTCTCATTACCAAACAAATTACCGAAATCCTAATTAGCCGCTCAAATTCCGCGCCAACAAACTGTCAAACAAAAATGCTACCCCCACATGCGCAGTACTTGTGCACGTATGGAAATATGGATATGGATACGTGATGCCGCCTCATTACCTAATAAATTACCGAAATCCTAATTCGCCTCTTGAATTTCGCGCCGACACCGTTAAACAAAAATGCTACCCCCACATGCGCAGTACATGTGCACGTATGTTAAGCTAAGGATGTGTGATATTGTCTCATTACCAAATAAATTCCCGAAATCCTAATTCGCCTCTTGAATTTCGCGCCGACACCGTTAAACAAAAATGCTACCCCCACATGCGCAGCACATATGCACGTATGTAAATATGTTAAGCTAAGGATGTGTGATACTGTCTCATTACCAAACAAATTACTGAAATCCTAATTCGCCACTCGAATTCCGCGCCAACAAACTGTTAAACAAAAATGCTACCCCCACATGCGCAGTACATATGCACGTATGTAAATATGTTAAGCTAAAGATGTGTGATGCTGAGTCTCATTATCGACCTAGGGTCATGGCGCATGCTCGCGGGCTAACGAACGCCTATAGCGACAACGGTTCATCGCTGTAATTGAGTTACGACTTTATACGTAGCAATTTTGTTTTTAGGGTTCCTTTTTTTAATTTTACCAGCATGGTGACTGAAAGGTGGAGACGGTTCGTTTTTTATAATTGTAAATTTCTTGTAATGGATTTTTATATTTCTAGGTCTCTATTATAATTTGAAAGTAATCATATTTATACATATACAGTTCGTGAGCTGTTTGAAAAAGTGTCTATTTTTAGCTGTCACGCTCGCTCTTTTTGCGTGCCTATATGAGGAGAGCGAGACAGGTATAGAACTGAAGGTTTTTCTAACAGCTTATTGTAAAATACTTTGTTGGCAGGTATAATAAACCTTCAATTAATAACGATGACATTTTCAATATTTTTAACTTTCGCTTCCAAGTAAAATAAAATTTTGTGTTTCGATTCTGGCCGAATGTAGCAAACGTATCTGTCTTTTGTCATATAGGTACCTATAATTTATGACTTAGGTACTAACCCCTTTAAATGACCCTTAATTTAGCAAGCCGATAAGTATATTTTGTCCTTTTCGTTCTTATCAATACGTCTGTCAGACCGAAAGAGACAAACGATATATATCTCCTGATACGTATCACTCAGTATCGTCGATAAGTGTCTTGTGTCTCGTTCACTCTTATGAACATGTCTATAAGACCGAAAGGGACAAACAATACTTATCAGCATTAGAAGACGTTTATGAATAAGAGGGTAAGATAAAAAAAATGTGATTGAAAAATTAAATTTTGTACTAAACGTTACGAGGCTAAACGCGGCCATAACACTAATACATCAAAGTTCTGTATATCGCTTCGTTTAATTCATTGGACAGCTTCATTTTCAAATACAAGTAGTCAAGATGCCATTCTGCAATCGTATACGATAAGCGATAAGTCACGTGACGACAATAATGTATGGAAATGGTCACGTGATATTTCTCATACAATTATGACTCATCGCTCATCGTATACGATTGTAATAGAATGGCATCTTGATTAGGCCTGCCCGTGTACTGAACCCTTAACTTTGTGTATCGAAAGTACTTCACGGGCTTTTCTCTTACAATCGGGTCGAACGCTAATTGGGGCCAAATTTTTTGCCTTTTCTCGAACAAATATTGGATTAGGCGCATAATTTGGGTCAAATAGACAAGTCCTTGAAGGTCTTTGATGAAATTTTCTCGAGTTATGTTTCTCAGTTAATTGCTCTCTCTGAAATTACGTCTTTCATTCTTTTATATTGAGTTGGGGCATTATGAATAATTTCAGCTTTCGTATTAACCGCTAATCTCATTTTGTATAATAAAAGTTTTTGTTGTTTTTTTAATAAGGTTGCTGGTAAAAAGGGTTTCTTTCTTCATAACAATCTTTCGTTCGGAACATTTTTATATTAGCAGTCTGACGAGATTAAACGAAAATAAATTTATGCGAGATTTATATATTTTTTTAAAACAAACACACTGAATTAAATATTATTTTTCAGTAAAGATGGTGTTTACTCACTAGTAGGAGAAGTTGTTCATTTAATTGTCATGTCGAATGTTCGGATTGCCATCTGTACCTACTGAAAAACTTCGTACGATACAAGTACAAAAAAAAACATATTTGGAAACCAGGTGGCTTACGATGGTCCCATTTTATCTATTTATCGTGCTACGCGTTACTTTCGCACTTGCATACTTGTTAGAACGTGACGGCAACAACGACAAATGATTAAACACGGTACCATCATAAGCCTACAGTGGCGATAAACTAAAACGAAAGCAATGCTTTAAGGGCGTTTTCACAAACCGTTCTTGAAATCACTTTGTTATTTAATTCGGACAAGTTCGGGCTTGTTCTACAGGATCACGAGCTCTCTCTCTGGTTTTTTTCATTACAATACCGTTTTTTTCATAGATGTTCAATGACGGTAGCGTCATGGAAGGAAAACCGTATGGAACATTTTTATATTAGCAGTCTGACGAGATTAAACGAAAATAAACTTATGCGAGATTTATATATTTTTTTAAAACAAACACACTGAAACAAATATAATATTTTTTTAGTAAAGATGGTGTTTACTCACTACTAGGAGAAGTTGTTCATTTAATTGTCATGTCGAATTGCCATCTGTACTGAAAAAATTCGTACGATACGAATTAGTACAAAAAAAAATTTGGAAACGAGTGGCGGTAAACTAAAACACGACCGAAAACAATGCTTTAAGGGCGTTTTCACAAACCGTTCTTGAAATTACTTTGTTAATTCGGACAAGTTCGGGCTTGTTCTACAGGATCACGAGCTCTTTCGATTCTAATAGGAGAAAAAAATGCCCCAAATGTTTATTCCATTACAATACCGTTTTTTCATACATGTTCAATGACGGTAGCGTAATGGAAGGAAAACCGTATGAAAATTGTGGGACATATTTTTTCTTCTAACAGAATCGAAAGAATCCATGATTCTGAGTCGAATAAGCCTAAATTTGTCGAATTTAAATATAACAAAGAGTTTTCAACAACTTTTTATGAAAATGCCCTTAAATCGACACATTTTTAACGGTTTAATATATGAACTATTTTAAAACAACAATTTATAGAAAAAAAACGATGCACTCAAATAAAGTATACATACCTAATAAGGTTTTTTTCAGGGGGTTGTCGCTTATACAATTGTAAACCCTAAGATGGAGCCACCTGCCGACCCCTTCCGTCTTGAAGAGGAAGAAAGGGAGGAAGTATGAGAGCTGACTGACGCAGTTACATCGTTTTTCTCTAGAATGGTTGCTTGTTCAGCAGACTGTTAATAGAGCTGCAAAACGCAGACAGACGTGGAAAGGATCTTGATAGTTTTAAATACTTAAAAATCTCGTATATGATATTTACATCAGCGATTCTCTTCAGGGTCGTGGGCTCTTCCCGCGGCGTTGTGAGAGTCGACTAAGGGATTGAGGTGTCACTGACCATTCTTTGATGGAAGATTGATGATAGGCAGCAATTCTGCAGCGTTATCATGGTGGACACATTACTGCGATTAGCCAATCCGCTTTCACAGCGTGGTTTATCGTCAATGAATCAGTTAGTTGCTTTATAGTTTGTAGAGTCGAAATTTAGATATCGTATAAGTTTTTAAGCAAATATGATCATTTATATTATTAATATGACTTAAAATACTCCGTGAAGATGGCATATGCAACAGTGCCGAAATACCGGATGCTCAATAATTGCAATTTTCATGCTAAATGGCTCAAAATTCTTTCCGTTGTCTTATTTTGTGTGCCTTTTGTTTGACGTTTGTTTTATTGTGTGTGATTTTTATGTGACATGATGTTTTGTTTTCAATTTCTCATGTAGGTACATATTAAAATCTAGCGTGAACAAGAAATACAATTGAACCGGTTTTTTTTTATATAATGAGTCAAAACAGCAACTAAAAGCGTGACAGTCGTTTGAAACAAGACAACGAAAAGAATTTTGACCCAAATATCCCGTTTTAAGTAGACATCGTATTTCAACTCCATTGAGGAAGAATCATAATCACATCCAATCACTCTAATAATACTATGATTAGACAGAAACGATATTGAAATCAAATGCAGCATCTTTAGAGATAGAGGTAGACATTATTCTTCATATTCTGCAATCTGTGCTTTACAACTTTTCTCAGAAATAACGAGAGTTTTTGTTCACTAATGAACAGCGCAGCTCAAGCATTCTGAGTCGCAGTAAATTACTCCTTTCCTTACCTTATATACTAAGGCGGGGTGGGTGGGAGGTTGTTCGTTTGTTGACCACCGCGTTAGCATATTGTGGATACGCCTTTTGTACGCTATTAAATTTATTACGTTCATACACATAATGAAAAAGGGTTCATATTGTTAGAAATGCTCAGTAGGTACCTTCAGTGTACTCGTAACTAAATAAATCTTTGAAATGTATCCTTCAGAAGGAATTAACTTTACTGAAGTAAATTAATACACCATCAATTCTAAAGCCATACGAAAGGATTATGCATTATATCTGTTAAACCTGTTAACTGACCTGAAATCAACTTCCTGGGTGCAAAACTTTTGCAATAATTGTCAATTGAACCCTTAAACGAGCAAGAATCGTGGGTTCAAGCCTCAACGCCATTGTATATTACGAAAAATTCTGTACAAGAAAAATACATAAAGATAGAACTATAGGGTGGTCGTTTTTGAGACCGGTGCTCTATAAAGGGTTAAAAGAGCACTTAAAGACATATAAATACACACTTATTCGTACATTAGTAGTTCATAAATCCGATATTCAACATATATAATTAGTTACTTCGCCAACGATATTCTTATATTTCTTCTTGAATATCTCATGGCGTATCTACATTATTCTTTCTAGGGGGGTAGCCCGGGAGCGAGGGAGCCCGGGGAAGCTGCGGAGGTCGCGTCGAGTGGTGCAAATTAATCTCCATACGGTGTACAACTATAGCACCCCGGCCTTGCCCGCGTGCGCAAAACTATGTCCACGCTTCTGCATCTTATGCCATTGTTATAAGGAGTTATCTGAATACATGTATTTGGCGTGGGCTGTAACTATAGCATGCCCTGGATCGCCTGACGCTTTGTGTTCGACATAATTGGGTGCGAAAATTGAGACCGTGGATTCGTTGATTTTGGAATAATCGTTGTTAAAGTTATCTAGGAAACCTTGTATCGTGAAAGTTCAATGTTTTTTTTAATTCAGAATAGGTCATCCTAATGCATCCATACGCAAAGGTAATGGGAAAGGCCTTTGTCTAGCAGCACAGTGGACTGACAGAGGCTGATAATAGATAATGTAGGTAATATATACATAAATTTTAGCGTCAACATCGTAAGCAGACTACCAACTATGTAACAGGAGCGTCATTTTTAAATTATAAAAACTTATTGAAGGAAGTAAAATGACGTCTATATCGCACGGAAAACTGGATGTGAGCAAAACATGATTTGGTATGGAGAAAACCTATGATTTGTCTGTAGCAAAAGACCTTCTACATGCCTATATGGATCTACAACAGAATCTAAAGTAATAAAGTTACATTACGAATTCATAACGATTTGGTCATTTACCTTACTTCAATTGTACGAATAGGTAGGTCGGAACATGTCATATTGTGATATTGCGAAACATAAATACTTATAGGTATTTTTTTCAACTTGGTCTATAAAGAGTAAAGACCACCTTTTAATAAGAAAACGTCTCGTAACATAAAATAAATTAGTGTTATTAATATTTGGACGACTGGTGACTAAAAGACTGGCTGGTGGCTAGTGACGCAAATAGAGAATCCCGAAGCCGACAGAATTTATGCTAGAGAACACAAATAAATATAAATAATTGCCAATATCAATTAAATATTTCTAAATCTACCAACTTAAGTGCACGTGAAATAGGTAGCACAGTCACCATCAGATATCATCGGCCAGGATGCTCAAATATATCTGAGCAGGCCTCTATTGTCATGGCGTTAGAGTACATATTATTCAGATTTTTTTTGAGAACCGTGGCCGCTCCGTCATAGGTCTCTGCTCACTAGACCGTACCATACCATGACCGTAGCATGAACGTAATCAGACAAAAAACTATTCATTGTATTGAAAAGTATGAGACCGTGTTGGCCGGCGCCGGAACGTCCTAGTGTCTCACACTTTTCAATACAAAGAATAGTTTTTTGTCTGATACGTTCATGCTACGGTCGTGGTATAGTACGGTCTAGTGGGCAGAGAGCTTATGTCTAATAGTAGGTCACAGAAATCTAGTGATGATTTCTTTAACGGAACTCTTGAAAATTTTCCAAACTGGAGTATAAATTATCAATTTTTCTTCACCGGTACACGGTAATGATAACAAATGAGGGTCGCCCATCAGACCGCTGCTAATTCGCTCGTTAACAGACGCGCTTATGGCATGCAAAGCTCATGTCCAAACAACTATTAGTCTTGGACGCTGGTAAGATAATATGGAGGAGGACTGTAGAATACAATTTATTTTCACTCGTGATAAATAAAAGTGATTCCACGAGGTGCTTCGCTTGTTTAGTAACTTTATCGAGCATCATCTTCACCTTATGATTTTCTACATACTTACTTTAATATCATCATCATCATCATCATCAGCCAATTGACGTCCACTGCTGGATATAGGCCTCCCCCAGAAAGTTCCACAAAGATCGGTCGTGAGCTGTCCGCATCCATTGGACACCCGCAACCTTTATTAGGTCGTCGCTCCATCTTGTGGGGGGCCTTCCCACGCTGCGCCGTCCAGTGCGTGGTCGCCACTCGAGAACACGTCGACCCCACTGGTCATCACTTTAATATAATTATACCTAAATAGAAACTAAAACATAATCTAAGTCCACTTGGACAATCCAGGGTTAGGGCATTTATCCGGCACCAAACGGTTAGAGTTGTCGAACATGTATGGACCTAACGAGATTAGTTGGTTAACCCGAAACTGTGCAAGTGAGTCTCACTGTCTGCATTTATAATTTGCATGACAACTACACTTCTTAAACGACTTACTCGATCACTAGGTAGGTAATTTCCTAAGCCATATTAGTAAAGCTGTGCCAGGTAAGTAAGTACCTAGGTGCCTAAGGTGTGCTGTGGATACTTTGAAAATTGAAAGATTATCTATCAGCCTATCTCAATCTACTCGTATTGCTGGGCGTAGACTTGTCCTATTTAACTACGTTGGCCGCATTAGGAGGTAAATACCCATAATGGTCACGATAAACGATCGAACGAAGGGAATTAAATAGTGGCTATGATGACGCTGTTTCATCATCAATCTTCTATAAACAAATGGTCAGTGACACTTCCTTCTCGACTTTATACCTTGGTTGACTCTTACAACACCCACGGAAAGAGTTGGAGTAGTGGAAAATGTATGTATTCTTACCTCCTTCATCACATGACATTATCTGTGTTCACATCAAACGTTTCACCACATGTTTTCAAATATAATGATAAATTAAAAGCCGTCTCCACACTCTCACTTCAGGCAGTTTAGGGCGGTGTCCACCGCCGCGACATTGATGTATCATGTCGGATCAGCGCGGCCTCGTCTGTCCACTACCTAATCTCCATACATTATTGCACTGGCTATTGCTCAAATAAATGGTACTTGAGTCTTAAATTTTGACGTAAACATTTAGGGGTTACAGCTGGGTCTTACGTGTATTTTATGCTGGTTTTACTTTCTTATGTTTAATGTTGGTGAGGTGAAAGTTGAGTGCTTTAAAAATTTTATATTTGGAAAATATATTTTCTTACTTTACGATATAAATGATGAACTGTTTGAGAGCTCTCAATATCTGTGAAAAAATGCTACTATTCGAGTGAAAAGTTTGAGTAAATTTGGATATTTTCTAACTAGTAATTAATTATTATCTATAGAGCGGTTTTAAATGCATATAAAGTACAATTACCTAATATCTAACTGTAAAAGTAGAAAGACTAATATTCTATTACTACCCGAGTAATAGACGTAGAAAGCATTTTACCGTACACAATTCCATATGATGAATAACAACACAGTTTATTTATTTATTTATTTAAAACTTTATTGCACAAAAGGAAAAAAATGTACAAAAGGCGGACTTAATGCTATGAAGCATTCTCTACCAGTCAACCTTCGGGCAAAGCAGAAAACATGTAGGCGGTGCAAGAAACAGAACAAAGCGGGTAACAGAATTAGAAGTAACTTTTAGAATTTAATATTCTAATTACAAATACTATACACACATAAGAGAATAAAATACATATACATACATAAACATACATATACATAAGATATCAGATGAAACTTACAATTGAGACACTAAGAACTTGCCATTCTGCCAGCAAAGTATTTACCTAAGGATTTTTTAAATGAGAACCTACTGGGGCATTGTCTTATCTTAACTGGAAGACTGTTCCAAAGGCGAGCTACCTGAACAGAGAAGGAATTAGATATATAAGTAGTATGGTGTGACGGAATACACAAAGAGAGGTTGCCAGTAGAGCGAAGTTGACGGACACGAGAAACACCATAGTAGTTAAAGAAATTTTTCAGATATTCGGGAGATTGAGGATCATTGATGATAGAAAAAAGAGTGCAGAGCATGCGAATGTTGCGACGAATTCGTATAGGAAACCAACCAAGTTTGGAGCGGAAAGAGGAGATATGGTCATACTTGCGGAGACAGAAAATGAACCGAATGCAGTTATTAAGTAAACGATCTAACTTGTTCAGAAGTTCTTCATTTAAATCCGGATAACACACATCACCGTAGTCAATTATGGGTAAGATCAAAGATAAAAAAATATATTTTATATATTTTTATAATATATTTTTTTATAAACAGTTATAAAAAAATAGAATTTAATGAGAAGTAAAAAAATAGTATATAGTGCATCAAGGGAGGTAAGTACGGAATTACTAACGAGAGTGTTAGAAGTCGAAACCGTCAGGCGGAGGGCTTTTATTTTATCACTCGAGTTAGTATTCCGCTTACCGACCGTGATGCATACAATGTTTTTCATCACACTAGCCGACAAAAAAATAAGTTTTAAGACATAGGTATTATTATGAAATGACGTACTGACATTTCTATTACTCCCTATGGAATTTCACTTTTCTATTACTCCCGCTACTCACGCAAGCAATGGCTTGCTTAGACAGCAAGTGTGATGAAAAGGTAATAACTGTAATATGGGAACATGTCAAGCAATTATTGATTTAAATTACCCGAGTAAACCGTTTCACTAAATATTTAAATAAATAAATAATAAATAAATAAATATCTTGGGACATCTTACACAAATCAACCTAGTCCCACGGTAAGCTCAATTAAGGCTTGTGATGTGGGTACCAGGCGACGATATATATAATAGATAGATACATATAGATACTTAAATACATAGACAACCATGACCAAGGAACAAATATTTGTGATAAATAAATACACAAATAATGCCCTCACCGGGATTCGAACCCAGTAAATAAAAGTGAAGGTTGTATAAAATAAACTAAAATATTTGACACTAGTATCTTAGAGTACCTGAGAGTATCGAGTACCTAAGCGTTATTGTTCGAATAAAAGTTTAGTGAAATCGAGCCGGAGAAATATAAATATCGATATATCCTAAGCCCCAAGCCCCCGCGACACTGAAGCGCCTGTAAGCGCTTTATTAATAAAAACACACCTCGACAACTCATGCATGTCTGAGGCGTAGGCACTGCTTATGAGGTTCTAGAAGAGGTAAGCTCACTCGTATAATGTAAGTATAGTCGGTTTTCAGATTTTTAAATTAGGTGATTGTTTTAAAAAGAAACGACTTTAACCGATTTCTCCAAGATCCCATCATCACCCCGACTTGGTGTCAACAGGACCAACTTGAGAAAAAAAAAGACAGCGACTTTGTTTTATATTATGATTTTTTACAATAAAATACATACATAGGTAAGGACACCGACTAACGGCGTATGGCGTATAAATAACTGCCTTATTTTAAATTCAGATGTGACTAAAATATGATTCTTCATTGTTTACTTTATGAATGTCATTCATTATTTTCTTTAAAAATGTTCGTAAATCGCCTGGACTTGAGAAACAAAATAAGTCATCAATGATACTGAAACAAAATAAGACATCAATGACAAGTGATAGTGGCAATGGGCAGACCACATTGCACGCAAAGCAGATGACCGATGGGTTTAAAAAGTGCTAGAGTGGAGACGACGGTTAGGCAAATGTAGTGTAGGACATACCCACAAGATGGAGAGACGATCTTATGAAGATCGCCGAGAGCCGCTGGATGCAGGTAGCTTCCAACCCTTATACGTGGAGGTCCTAAGGGGAGGCCTATGTTCAGCAGTGGACGTCTTATGACTGAAATTATGATGATACTACAATTTTTGTTATACCTTGTAGACACTTCATAACATCACAACTTTAGTTCTTCGTCCCAAGCGCACACAGAAATGTTTTTATTCGATCAGAGCATCCTGCCTCCGAGATGAAGTTCGGTATTAGAAACGCAGCATCCAAGACTATTTTCAATTTTGTTTGTCAACTCTTTTCTTCGATAAGTGTATGGCGTGTCGTGATAGTTATTGAATTGAAGGTTCTACGGGGTGATTTTATACCGTTCAAATTTTAGAGGGTTCATTCTGATGGCCTGGCCACGACATTGATCTAAGCCTTAGACTCTAAGGCGACCAGCGGCGAGCGAATCCATGAGTTGGAGCGGGATGCCGATATGGGTACGAGAGGGAGCACCATACGTTTTCCGCTAAGCCGGTCGCCTTAGACCGATGTCGTGGCCAGGGCATGAGGTCATATTGATGAACTTTTACTTTGGGACCGACATACGATTATAGAAAATAAAATCTGATGTTCCATACATTTTCACCTAGGTACTAATGTGTCAGGTTTAATATGGAAAATCTGATTTTGTTTTTCACGAATCGAATGTCGGTCCGATTGTAAAAGGTCATCAATATGACCTCAGAATTATTCCCCTAAAGTTTGGCCGGTGAATTAACAATCACTCTGTATTAATAATAATAATAATAATAAATATTCTTTATTGCACACCTCGAACAAAACAAAAACCAAAACAAAGATGACATAGAAATAGACAGAGGTTAAACAAAAGGCGGCCTTATCGCTAACAAGCGATCTCTTCCAGACAACCTTAAGGTAGCGGAGATATGAATTAAATATTAGTCAAAAGGAGGTGCAAAACTAATTACGAAACTAATAGAAAAAAAAACAAATTTACTACACTTACGTATCAATATAAACTACACATATACATGGATATATAAACGTACATACTAACTACATAACATACAAAAATAAAAACAATATATATATCAAATAGCATTTACATCATGACAGCAGAAGAACAGTAAAACAGCAAAGGAATTAAATTATGGAAGGGACAAGTAATGATGTTTGAGATGACTTTTAAAGGTAGCTAAGGATTGACAGCGTCTCAAATCAACAGGAAGCGAGTTCCACAGCTGCACAGCCCTAAACGTGAAAGAACAGTTATAAAATTTGGAGTTGGACTTAGGGACAGAAAGAAGCAAATTTTGAGAGGTTCTACTGGATTTTAAGTAGCTGAAACGCTCTTTGAGGTAACGAGGGGTAGCGGGATTGAAAAGTATGCTATAAAGAAGGCTAAGAATGTGTGAGTTGCGTCGATAGCGTATTGGAAGCCAATTTAGTTGCTGGCGAAAAATAGAGACATGATCGTACTTTCGCAGGCCAAAAATGAAACGAATGCACACATTTTGCAAACGCTCAAGCTTATTCAGCTGCTCCTCCGTTAAATCAAGGTAAGATATATCAGCGTAGTCGAGGATCGGAAGGAGTAGTGATTGAGCAAGAGCAATTTTTGTGGGGATTGGCAAGAAATTACGTAGACGTCTAAGAGATCCAACAGCAGCAAATACCTTTTTACTGACCACGTTAACTTGAGGTACCCATGACAAACAACTGTCCATGATAACACCAAGATTTTTCACCTGGGTTGAGAAGGGAATAAGGATACCATCAAATAAAACAGGCGGCAAATTGGCAGGATTGACTCTGGAGGTTAGTTTGCTGCTGCCGAAAATAATTACCTGAGTCTTTGTAGGATTGACTTTCAGACCATGACTTGTGCTCCACATTAAAATACGAGATAAGTCGTCATTTGTATGGTCAATAATGGTGGGCAAGTCGCCAATCACACCCTGCTTATAGATCTGGAGATCGTCGGCGTAGAGGTGATATTTAGAAGAGATGATACTGGTAATTGAGTCTATGAACAAGGAAAATAGCAAGGGTGACAATACACCGCCTTGCGGAACACCAGCCAATGTACTGCACCAAGAAGACTGAGATGACTCTACCTTAATTCTCTGCCGACGACCATGCAAGTAGCTGCGAAACCAATCAATTACCGAGGGCGACATATTACGAGTCCGCAAGATTGCAAGGAGAACATCGAAATCAACAGTATTAAAAGCATTGCTGAAGTCAAGCAGAGTCAACACTGTCAGCATTGTGTTATTCATGCCAAATCTGATATCATCTGTGATTTTGATGAGGGCTGTAGTAGTGCTGTGACCTGAGCGGAAGCCAGACTGGAATCGATTGAAAATATTGTTACTGTTGAAGTAAGAAGTAAGCTGTTGGTGTATTAAACGCTCCAGCACTTTAGACAGGAAAGGTAAAATGGAAATAGGCCGATAATCGGAAAAAGAGTTAGGATTGGGCTTTTTAGGCAGAGGAATGATATCGGCATCCTTCCACTGATTAGGAAACACACTGGTTGCAATGGAGACATTCAAGATGCCGGTTATAACAGGGGAAAGGAGATCGAGAAGAGGAAGAATCATTTTGCGGCTAATACAGTCAACACCTACAGCGTTGGAAGATATACTCGTAATATTTCTTTTTACATCACCCTCGGTAAAGAGAGAGAAGGAGAAAGGAGGAAAATCTGGTGTTGGAGAAGAAGAAAGAGATTTAAGAGTATCCTCCTTAATAGGACCACCAAATACCGTCGAGGAAGAGAAATGCTGATTGAGCTGATCCAGATCAACTACATTGGGGTTGATAGATGCCTGGGATTTTCCAATTCCTAGAGTTTTTAAAAACTTCCAAACCCTAGCTGGATCACCATTTTCAACAGAATTGTGAATGTAGCGTCTCTGTGCATCTCTGCATATAGTACTGCAACGATTTCGAAGCGAATGGTATCTGGCTTTGTTTCGTTCGGAGCTGTCAGTCTTATATTTAGATTATTTTATTAATAATATCATAATATTCAAATAGTATATTACGACACAAGTGCGAAAAACATGAAATTCGAAACGAGTGGCGATGTTTTAAATCGACACGAGTTACGAATTTCGTTTTTGCACGTGTATCGTACGACGTTTTTCAGTACATATGGCTCTCCGAAGATTTCGACCCGACGTAAAATAAACCACTTCTCGCACTAGCGCTTAAAAAAAGCGCCATCTGTACTCAAATAGGACATTACGACACAAGTGCGAAAAACATGAAATTCGAAACGAGTGGTGATATTTTAGAACACGACCGATAGGGAGTGTTTTTATTCGACACGAGTTACGAATTTCGTTTTTGCACGTGTCTCGTACGACGTTTTTTAGTACAGATGGCCCTCCGAAGTTTTGGACCTGACGTAAAATGACCCACTTCTCGCACTAGAGCCTAAAACGTACACCATCTGTACTAAAAATAATATTTTTTATATGTAGCTCTTGAATATAAATTTGACACCTACGACAACACGCATAAACAGCTAGGAACCCATTCCTCATGACGAAACGTGAAACCGAAAACCGTTTCTTTGTTCGGAATTTAGATTCCCGCAACTATCGTCACGTACGGAGGTATAGCGTATCCCAGCGGTTCCCAACCTGTGGTATATAGTTAGGTCAGGTGATCCATAAGGATAGATGGCGTAGTACGGCTAGAAATAATAATGCATATCATTGATTATGATTGCCCTCTATTATATTAATAAACAATTTCCTGTCCTCTTTCTTCATCACTCATTCATTTTAACCTTTTTTGTTTCTGAGAGTTTGTATATATGTACTTAGAAATTACACATACTATAAGTATCAGTGCGAAATGCACTCTCTTTCATTTGATTAATATGTTTCTTCTTTAAAGTACCTAACTATTACACTTAGTTAATCCAGAAAACTTCGGCAATGACCTCAGTGCGCTGTAGGAGAACAGTGTGCTTACCCATGAGCTGCCGCCGCATTATAAACGCAAACTTGCTTTCTTTTCATCCCACTCGTACTCGCGTTTTGTTGCGAGTGAGCTAGATAGAAAGTAAGTTCGGGTTAATAAAGCGGCGGCTCATGGTATGGCTACAGGTGCGAAGCTTATTTTAGGTGACGACAAGCTGTTTGATATAAGGTATATGCTAGTTAGTAACAAACTAACAGTACTTAGTCCTTGCTAGAAATCTTTACCGAATCTATCTTGGCCGAATTCCTTGGTCGAAAGCTTGAGAACCGCTGGCATTACGTAACCCCGCGACGAATTTTCTAATCGCGTCCGCAGGGTGGGAAACATCATATTTCACACCAAGGGGCGGAGATGAGTTTTTTACGCATTACTGCTACACACGGAACCAAATTGAACGAATACGTCGCACTAATAAATTCTAATTCCGATTATTTGTACGGGCTTTTGTTAGCGACATAAGAAATTTTTATGTGAGAGTTTCTGGAAAGGTCGATTATCATTTTCAGAATGATATTTAACGGAATTATTTTGTAATTATCATTCATTCCATTTTGAACGTGGTTAAAAAAAGAATTATCGAAATAGGTTGACGTAATTAATACCAGGGATCGGAACCGTTATTTTACTAAAACCTCGAAATAGCCCAATATTATAAAATGTTTTATGCTCTTTATGTACTACTCAATGCTTTATGTAATTTACCATAACACATTTTTAAATTACTCCATTAACTTGGAATTTACATACCGAAGAACGAAAAAAGAACCGTTCTTTTTGTATGGGGAAAATAACGGTTCCGGTCCCTGATTAATACTGAGTTATTCATCCATTTGTCGTGCACAATGCTTAATGCAAATTAAAAACATGATTTTCTCATAGGGGTGCCTGTCGCGTCGCATAACGTCGATTGTCCTAAAATGTTTTGGCCGAGAATGTTTGGCATAATGTTACATGGCATACTATACTTGTTTAGCCTACTTGATTTTGCGCATACACGTTTAAAATACCTACACCATATTTATTCTAATATTCTTTACTCGAACGTCAAATGACCTTAAGCATAATAATCCTAATGTTCATTGTAATAAATATTGTTTACCCTACTACCTACTCGAACTGTCAATTTTCACTGCGCCTACTTTTATCATGTCCGAAATTTCATTCAAAAATGCATTTTAATAACAACATGCAAAAAATTTGAACAACATGGTGAATGGTTAAAAAAATGTTCAAGTAATAAACCAAGGTAAAACCGACGTGGATTGGTTAGGTTTCGAGGCTAGGGCGGAGTAAATGGCGTAGTCTATAAATACTTATGTATTTTTAATCAATTGTTTACACATCCTCATACTTACAAAAAAACAAAAAGAGGGGACGGGGGGCGAAGCCCCCCATATTAAAAAAAATCTGCACCTCCCCTACCTTAACCTGGATATGTTCGTTAGGTACCTTTTATCCCTTAGAGCGGAAATAGAAGCCCCGCGCGGCGGGGCTTCGTCGACCGGTTCCCAGGTCCAATTTGCTCACTAAAATTCTTTGGACAGCAGGACGAATTATTTAAGAATAGTTAAATTTAAGGAATAAAAGATTATTTTAAAAGTTTAAAGTAATCACTTTTAGTACATTGAATAGTAGGGACATCACCATTATGCACAATAATTTTTCGATACATATACATTAGACACGAAATTAGGACAAAGAATATTCAGGAACAACTAAGTTAGGATTAACAATTTCGGCATAGCAAAAATATGCGCAACAATGTTTATGCCATTAATTTTTCGGCGTAAAGTTGTTATGCGACCAATTTTTCGAAATAAAAACATTATGCCACCCGATATAGACCCTTCTCATAGTTGCCATTGTCAGAACTGCACCAAAGCATCAGCTTTCAAATAATAAAAAAAACAGTAATACTGGTTCACCCAGTCGAAAATTCAGTGGTAACAAAAAAAACAAGCAGTCGAATTGAGAACCTCCTATTTTTAAATCGGTTAAAAAACAAAACAGCTTTCTTTCTATAAATATAAGTTAATTTCCACTAATCACAACACAATTGTCTCTTCAGTTATAAAATCCTTACTATTTCCAGCGTAAATTTTCAAACGAGATTTTCCTTTACAATCCCAAGCAACATTGCCCCTCATTCTTTGCATTGCGATAATGTAGGCATAAATCAGTGCGTCCGGCGAAGGATCAAAGCCTCTATATATCAAGCTAATGCTGATATGATATGTTAAATAAATAGCACCGCCCACAGGATATTGGGTCTGCCCGGGAATCGAAAATGAATGTGACGCGTAAACAAAGTGGGTATTGGAAAAATGGGATTTCGTTGTTAACTATGCTGTGTGTTACGTGCTTTTGTTTTGTTTTAGATCACAGAATACTTGAGACAGTAGGAATACTGCCAGGTTTTCTGGTGAAATGTGTAATTAACAGTTTTCAGGCCTACTCTGCCGTGCTAACTAAAAAGGACGCATCTCCCATAGAACTACTATATTTAAGAGATGCGTCTTTTTTACTTAGCACGGCAGGATGCATCATGAATGGACATCGGTTCTACGTGCGTAAACTGAATCGGTTACTTTGATGCTGCTGCGGATGGCCTCATTTCTAATACTTTCTCGCAATGTAAATAATTAACTACGGCCATAAAATCAAATAGATATAACGATTTACATCTATCCCAGTAATAACCAACCCGATAGAAAAATGGCGAGCACACCACAGCAGAATATATTCCGTAGTAATCTAGTTTGTATGTGAGGTGTGCCTGAGGATGGATGTGTTGGTTTTGCGCCCCTGATAAGTAGGCCTCCCTAATATTCTGTTCTGAAATGCTAAATAAATTGAATTTCCTGTGGCGGGGTTAAGTTTCAAGAGGCTTTATGAGAGATGAATTTGGAAAGACGGAATAGTTTCGTGAAAAAATTGGCATAAAAGTAACCTAATGGAAATGTAAATACGTAGAGTTTGATGTTGGTGAAAATTGATTTTTAATAATCACTGACACCAGTTTACTTTTTTCCATTACGATAAAACTTTTTATTATGACTGTGTCTCATCATGGATGTAATCGGCATAAATATGCTGTTTGTAACTCCTACCGCTTTTTACAATCCTAGAATAACTACCTATCGCCGTTAGATAAAATTATCACAATCTTTTTCTCCTGAAATATAAAAGAAAGGGATAATTCATATTTCATCATCAGTCTATGATAGTCCACTGCTGGACGTAGGCCTCTCCTATTAACTATGCGTATAGACGCATTAGGAGGTAAATGCCCATAATCGTCATGCTGGGCAAGCGGATTGGCGATCGCAGTAATGTGTCCACTATGATGACGCTGCTGCCGATCATCAATCTTTTATAAAATAATGATCAATGACACTTCTAACCCTTAGTCGACTCTTACGACACCCGCAGGAGGAGTTAGGGTGGTGACAAATGGTGACAATTCATATTTATCTGGCGGATATATTTTATGCGAAGATGGTGTAATAAGCCCTTAGTTCTCTAACCAGCTCATTGTATAAAACCTAATATACCTACATAGGTTGGGGTAAGAATGCTGCCTGTGCAAGAAGGACGACTTTTTGTCTGACACCATTAAAAAAACGTTTCACCTTACCCCACCTTACCTTACAATAGTTTAGCACAATTAAAACATCGTATTTAATTATGTAGGTACATTTAGCTGGCAAACTTAGCTTGTTAGTAGGTATAAATGGCAGCAAAATATTTAAATATTAACGAAGACAAATATTTAAGGCTTACAATTTGGTTCGCCGGAAAATAGTATTGTATCATACTCAAACGACTCATACTCTGTTTTATAAACCAAAAATTGTCGCAGCGCAACACATAAACGAGACACAAACCTAATATAGGAACTACGAGTTCAAGTTCCTTTATAAAATGTAAAACTTACATAAAGACCCGTCAACACGCCTCACTCCCACTAGAATAAAACAATAGTTACCCAGCCACGCCACGCTCCACCTTTTAGTGTCAAAAGTGTGAGAAGAATATGGGTAAACAAATCCTCCAATTTCCATCACATTTATTCGAGACTGACGTCACCCACCCCACCCCCTGATAGAGAGGAACGTGTAATTTCTTTGTAGATAGTGCGAACCGGCACACCCTATTGGCCCCGGCATACTTATAAAGATAGCAAACATTGTGTCAACTGGAGATGGATCTGAGAGTCAATTTGCTGTTCAAAAAGTCTTTAGTCAATTATTTTTGTTTTTTTTTATTTAAAGATAAATACGGGATAAGACTAGACACGTTACATTTACATTGATATATTTATTGTCGTTTATAATTTAAAGAAATTTAATGTGGATTAAATAAATGTAAGTACAAATGTTTTAATGATATCCTTGAAAATAAAAGTTGATGATTGTTTGATATTATATCTGCCAATAATAATAAATAATGAAATCATTAAGTTTTAAATTTTGTATTTATGATATTAGTGTACGATATTATGATATTACTCAATCTTCAGTTTGCTGGCTTATTTAACGTTTATTAGTTATTTACGTGGAATTGTAAACAATAATATTATTCTAAAAGCCCACACAATTTCCATATTGATATTCCATAATCACAATTCACAAAAAGCGTATTTCACAGCATGCAAGGACTGCGAAAATTCCAACAAAAAACAGCATAAAAACATTATATCTCCTATAACATACGTAATAATATCCCGTAAATTTAGGGAAGGGAAAGGACTTAATAGAAAGGCCGGTCCAAGCTTATCTAAGAAAGCGTAAAATTTATGTTAATGACACCCCACGAAGGAAATAACGTAACGTTAAACCAAAGGAGAAGAAAGCATATTCCCCCGATAACGTGTCCCCGTTAAATGAGCATGAAAGTGCCTATTCTGAAGGTTAGGCGACATTTGCGATGAATTAGATCGGGCTTGGAGAGATGATATATTTTTATGTGACGAAGGACAACCGAGCTCTCAGCCAACCTGATGGAAAACGGGAACTGAGGCCCATGGACATAAGGACCAAAAAATTGCCTATGCGCTGCCTACCCTGAGGACTTACATGGATTGCCTCTATGCCAGTAATTACACCGCTTACTCCTAAATTGGAACACAGTACTAACTATTTAGCGGCAGGTTAACGGGTACAAGACGGTGGTAGCTATCTGGGCGGACCCAGCACGAGGTCCTACCACCAGCAAAAGAAAGATGACCAGGCAATGTCATGATTTTTTTTATTTACTCAATAAACTATGCACAGTAAAGCCATATACCTAAATATTTTTCGCCAAACTGCTTGACAGTTTCTTGGTGAGTTGAGGTAAGACCTTAGGTTTAGCTTATGATTGGTGCGACAGCATTTCGACGCGAGATAGACTATCCGTCCCTCTTTTACTAATATAATTAGTATAAGACGGGAAGTTTTTGTCGCGGCGACATAAGTACTGAGTACTGTTACACCAATTATGCGTTAAGCGTACAAGAGGCTTTGGTTATACGAGTATGATGATGTTGAAATCGGCGATAATTCCAGTTGATTCATTGTTTGTCTATATTCGCGGTCGAAAGGAAGATTTGCAATAAGATTTATAAAAATATAAAATTGCCTATGCGCTGCCTACCCTGAGGACTTACATGGATTGCCTCTATGCCAGTAATTACACCGCTTACTCCTAAATTGGAACACAGTACTAACTATTTAGCGGCAGGTTAACGGGTACAAGACGGTGGTAGCTATCTGGGCGGACCCAGCACGAGGTCCTACCACCAGCAAAAGAAAGATGACCAGGCAATGTCATGATTTTTTTTATTTACTCAATAAACTATGCACAGTAAAGCCATATACCTAAATATTTTTCGCCAAACTGCTTGACAGTTTCTTGGTGAGTTGAGGTAAGACCTTAGGTTTAGCTTATGATTGGTGCGACAGCATTTCGACGCGAGATAGACTATCCGTCCCTCTTTTACTAATATAATTAGTATAAGACGGGAAGTTTTTGTCGCGGCGACATAAGTACTGAGTACTGTTACACCAATTATGCGTTAAGCGTACAAGAGGCTTTGGTTATACGAGTATGATGATGTTGAAATCGGCGATAATTCCAGTTGATTCATTGTTTGTCTATATTCGCGGTCGAAAGGAAGATTTGCAATAAGATTTATAAAAATATAAATCTGTATATGAATCTAAGCAAGGTATTAACGAATGTTATTTAAATACCTAAACATTTGCATCACTGAAAATAGACAAGAAAATAAAGTAAGTTAACGGCGGTACTGAAAGAATTTCCCCTTAACCTTTGTATTTGATGCTTCGTAAATTCATTCCAGTTATTCATTTTTCCAATATATCGACTACCACGAAGATAGCCTCCAAAAACTAGAAGAGCACGCAAAAAACGTAGCTCGAAGCGACCAATTCATTCGTCCCCATATCCGGTTATCGCCGGTTTATCATACGCCCGGGGGCCCACTCTAACCTCGCGAGATTATTTTAAGCTTCAACCCTTAACGTTTTGATTAAACTGCCATTTCGGGGAAACCTTTTTACAGTGGCCATTGCTTGGAATTAGGTATAAAAGAGAACGAGGCAACCAAATTGGCCGTTTTTCCGGTGTCATTCGATGTGACAAGAAGGTTGTTGAAGACCACTTCATTAAATTCTGTGCCTAACTTTAGTCACAAAATACTTACGCGATCAGTTTGGCTGTCCAGCTGTTTTTAGGGTTCCGTAGCCAAAATGGCAAAAACGGAACCCTTATAGATTCGTCATGTCCGTCTGTCCGTCTGTCCGTCTGTCACAGCCGATTTACTCGGAAACTATAAATGCTACAGTAACGAAATTTTGTAAGGATATGTGTTGTATGAACCGCTACAGGATTATGATACTAAATTGTAAAAAATAATTAAAAAATTAAAAAACACGACTGCCGTTTTAAGCGAACTGAAAAGTAACAAATAATTCCTTCTTCAGGTTAATTCTTGTGAGCGTGTCTACATAATAGGCGCTCGTCTTATTACTTACTATATTTTGTTTCGGTTGCAGTCGGGGAACCTCCATATATTTATATTTTGTGTAATGAAAGGTTCCCCGACTGCAACCAAAACAAAATATAGTAAGTAATAAGACGAGCGCCTATTATGTAGACACGCTCACAAGAATTAACCTGAAGAAGGAATTATTTGTTACTTTTCAGTTCGCTTAAAACGGCAGTCGTGTTTTTTAATTTTTTAATTATTTTATTTATTTGAAACCTTTTAGTGAATCTGAATATTCCTTAAAGTTGGATAGAATTTCAAAAACCAATTCTGCAGAGGGCCGAAGCTTCGCTCCGGGGGCCCGAGAAGTTCCAATCCCGCTAATTTTGAGCGAAGCCGAAGGGCACGCCGCGTGAGGGCTGGAGCATTACCGGAACCAATGTAAATCTATTTCGAGTGAGTCCGCAGGGTGAGCTTCAGGGTGGAAGGCCGGAAGCCGAGCTCGCGGAGGCCGAACCGCGTCACACCGACACCGGACCAAGCCCAAGCGCGTCGAAATTTAAAGCGAGACCGAAGGCCGAGCTGCGAGAAAATTGAGCTACCATGCTTCTTCAAGCACCCCAGCATCTAAATAAACCGATATCTGTGTCGGTGTGATCGGGCGAGTCCACACGGTCCTCACAACCGTCCCTCTTAACTATTATCGAAATCGAATAATCGAACCAGAGGGCCCAACGGTTCGCTTCGAACTCCAGCGAGGACTGAAAGCCGAGCTCCGTGTAGGGCCAACGGCCAAAAGCGGCAGCCAGAGAGGCGACAGCTTGCGAGGCCGAATGCCGAGCCGCCAAAGCCCAGCACTACCACGTCAGGCGACGGAATAGTGTAACGTTAAAATGGAACCGACGATCGTTTTGACTACCTGCAAAGGCCGTAGAGCCGAAGGCCTGAATCGTCCCTCGGAGACCGCTGGCTTGCGAGGCCGAAAGGTGAGCCCCTGGCCCGGACCACCGAAGCCTGAGTCCATAGAGAAGACTTTCACTTAGATGGGCCCAAGTCTCACTTGGAAGAAATTTAAAGCGAGGTCGAAGAAGGAGCTGCAAGAAAATTGAGCTACCAAGCTTCTAAGCCCAGCTCCACATAGGGCCTAAGGCCTGGAGCGTCATTATCGGGGTACTTCAAACGCGATCCCGGTGGGTCGGAGGCCCGACGAGTGAGCCCAAGCGGTACAACCGCCCTTCTTAACTGCCTTAACAATCGAAGCTAGAGCCCAGCGCTACCGCCTAACGTGATGAAATAGTGTACTTAACATGAAAACGAATCGGAGATACGCAGACCCAACGATCGTTTCCACAACCTGCGAAGGCTGCAGACCGTGCTCCGCGTAGGGCCGAAGGCCCGAAGTGTCCCCCAAAGGGGCGCCGGCTTGTAAGGCCGAAGGCCAAGCTACCAGAGCCCAGCGCCCCTTCGCTATACGATGGAAAAGTGTAGCATTAAAACGAATCTCAGGGCCGCAGGCCCGAAAATTTGTTTTGAGAAAATGCGGAGGCTAAAAGCCGAGCGCCGCGTAGGGCCAAAGGCCTGGAGCGTGGCCCGACGGCGCGCTTGCCTGTTAGGGCGAAGGCCGAGCTGCGCGAGACTCAATTTACCAGCCAAACCTACCTTCCTTCTTACCAACTCCCCTGCACAAATGTTAACCCCTTTAGTGTTCCTCTCCAGCCGCGCCATATCGTCTGACTAAGCTCGTTTTCTAGTGGCGTTACAACACCTATCATGTACCTAATTTAATTAGATATAATATGTACCTACGTAGTTTGGGAGATAGGTGAGAGACTTTAATGTGGGCCGGCGTTTTTCATCCAAAATAAGTTTTTCATACAATTTTTGTTACGACATTTCTATTTGAAATTGTATGCGCATATGCTACAACACGTATATAGCAATTTTGTTTGGCCACAATAGGTACTATTGTGATTTATTATTTATTATTTTATTTATCCCCCGAAAGTGTATTTTGTATCGAAATCATGGAGTGAACTTAAACTTTTGGCCGGTATCTTACTTACTGTATATCAAATTATATATCGTAGATAAGTTATTTGAAAAACTCATCGGTACGAGCCGGGGATTGAACCCACGACCGCTGCGTAGCAGCCGTGCATTTTACCCCTTGACCACAAGCGCGTATGTACAATGTATCTGTTTCATACACACTTAGCGGTCAAGAAGATGTGTCAACTGTGACAGTCATGTCACGTCTTAAGCTTCGAAGAAAAACTTCAATAGTGCGATGTAGAACATTTCGAGTTTTCTCTTCAAACATATATTTAAACATATAACTTGTATATATATTTACAATCTGCATATAAAATGCTTTAATTTGATACCCAAATCATAGCATTTGGATGACATATTATTCTTGGCGCTTTAATTGTATTTTAATGAATCTGGCTTTTGTACAATAAGTAACAAACGTATAAATTAAATACATATTCGTAATTGCAGTTCAAAGCTCTTCATTTTGATTCCAAACTCGATAGGTTTTTTCAAAATTGTTTTTTTTTTGTCAGACATTATTGAATTTATAGGCCGCCATATTGTTTTTAACGTGACGTTACATATCCTATGTTACCCGCGACGTCACGAGGATTCTAATGATACCTTACACTATTAAAAACGGTTAAGTGGTCGCGAAGATCTGCGCGTTTAAAGAAAATATGAAACATACATAGGGACTGAACACATATACTCTCCTTTTGGCAGTCGTGTAAAAAACCATTGGGGTGGGGGCCCTCCATACATGTAACTGAGGGATTGAAATTTTTTTTTAGTTGTATATAAGCGTGTGGGGTATTAATAGAAAGGTCTTTGAAAATGATATGAAGGTTTATTAATCTCATTTTTATTTAAGCAGATCGTTTTCGAGATATCAGCTCTCAAAGTCTGAAAAATGTGTCCCCCCCCCCTCTATTTTTTAAACTACGCAATATAAAATTCTAAAAAAAATATATGTTATGCACATTAATAAACTCTATCAACGATTTTTGGTTTGATTAAATTATCTCCTATAGTTTTTGAGGTAGGTTGATTTAACTGTATTTTTTTAATAATAAATTGATAATGGTACGGAACCCTTCGTGCGCGAGTCCGACTCGCACTTGGCCGGTTTTTTTTTTTCAGAGTTCAATTGACGTAGACATATTTCAATTTAGTATAGCTTTAAAGCCGTATTTTCATGTTTTTATTTTCATTTGAAAGGAAATCATGAAGATTATAAGTTATAAGCTTTTTGTTATTCAATTAATGTCATTCGTACCTACTTACCCACTAATAATTATATAGAAAATAATGCTAAATTGTCATGTATGTACCAACTTGTTATTGTACCGAAATATTATTTACTTGATATAACTTGCTGTTAGATACCTAGTTTTCAATAGCCATTTGTAATAATGAATAATTCTTAAATAATTACTTTGAATTGACGTACGTAACGGTATTTCATAGCATACGTAACATCTTAAAAATCATCAAATCAATTTATGATTTATGTGATTGTCTTATGGATACCATTGTCTGAACTGGATCACCTTAAATTGGGACCAATCGGTGAGCATCACATAAAAAAATAATCATAAAAATAGGTTCTCCCAGGAATTTCTGAGATAACTCACATTACAAAAACGTATAGCCGAATTGAGAACCTCCTCCCTTTTGGCAGTCGGTTGAAAATTCATGTGATGCAGCCTACCTAAATATAAATACCTACAAGTACATGTCCGCAAAAGTTATTATGTTCTTAACCGTATTCAAAAATACCTTTACCCTATCTCCCTACAACCGAGCAAGTCATGGCAGTTTACCTGAATTTAAAATTAATAGCTTCCCTTGTTTCACAACGAGAGTAATCATGCGAGGAGGTTCATTCTGAATACGTCTTCAACACTTGAAAATTAAATTGAAAAAAATATAGAGCCTGCTGAACATGTTCGCTTCTTTTAGTCCTTAGCCCCCCCCCCCCCCCCCCCTCGTTACACAAGCCATTTGGACTATAATTTAAAATAATCAAAGTAATTAAATTAATCGAAAACAAAATTTATGACAGCAGCGTTACATGGGTTAATTCGACAACGTCCAATATACTGACATGGTATTGATCCACTTTTTAAGGAAATCGCAAATAGACTGTCGAGTCTTAAAAAAAGTGCCGTCTATTGCTGATCGACGTGCCTGTTTTAAATTACTTTTAGTTAATTTTACATCTTTTACAATTTCATTATTAGAGTTTATTTTATTTGTAAATATTATGTTCAACTGTGTGTGTTGGTGGCGCAATTAGAAATAAATAATTAATAAGCTTGTATTCGTGCGTAATGTACGTATTAATAATAACCACGTTATGTTATAATAATAGTACATTACTGCAGACGCCGGGAAAGATGGGCATATCGGCTGAGTAGGTATGGACGGCCGAACGTAGTGAGGCCGGACAGGGTTACCTATCATAAAGTCGAAAATTGTAATGTCGAATATTGGTATCCCGAAAACGTTTCCCATTTTATTAATTGGCCTAATTTTTGTTTGCCCGAAAGTACGTTTCCCTGTTTATTATTTACCACCTTTCTCAATTAGCAGCAATTTTATTTCGCTTATGATTCGAATCAACACTCGTAAAAATTCCGAAGTATCATTTGCCAACTACTTTTTTTGGCATAAAGTATTTTGACCGAAGTATTATTTCCCCCCTATCAAACAATCGAATTCATTATTTCGAATAAACACTTGTTAAAATCCCGAAGTATTATTTGCCAACTACTTTTTGTGGCGTCAAGTATTCAGACCGAGATATTAATTTTCCCCTTATATCAAAAGACTAAGACTCCAAAAGCAAAAAAAGCAAAGCTCCCGCCTTAGTCTTCTAACCTAACCTATCCGACTCGGATCTGCCCCGGGAGGGGGTCTATATCGGGGTGGCATAATGTTTTTATTCCGAAAAATTTGTCGCATATTAACTTTACGCCGAAAAATGAATGGCATAAACATTGTTGCGCATATTTTTGTTATGCCGAAATTGTTAATCCTGACTTGGTTGTTCCTAAATATTGTTTGTCCTAATGATTTTCGTGTCCTAGGTATATGTATCGAAAAATTATTGTGCATAATGGTGATGTTCCTTTCCTACTATTTAATGGGTAACCTATTGAACTTTCGAAAATCCTTTGTCCGATTTTCACTTGTCCGAAAACGGTTCCTCGAATTTTTATAATCCATGTACATTGTTTACCATATTTTTTGAAATGGTCCTCGTTTTCTATCCCACATCAACATTTTCCCGAATTTCGATAACCAGAAGAACGGTTGCCAAATTTATTATTTGACAACCGATTTGTTAACCATGTTTTTATAAATCCGATGCTAAGCGAAATCGAAATGTCATTTTACCTTATATCTAGACCCCGGTATCGGAGGTGCAAAATGGTAGCTGTCAAGTTCTTAGGGATGGGGTAAAAATATTTATGATGTCGATAATTAAAGTTACATAACGATAATTTTTCTTTACCATAATAATATAAGATAAGACTTTAATTAAACGCACCTATTTACGATATAAACTAGGACTATATAATTACAAAATCAACAAAATATTTATTTAATGTTATGTAACATCGCCATACTTTTTATTGAGGCAATTGTCGATGAACCTTCTGAAGTTTGGGTTTTCGAATTTGGTCCAAAGTATGTTACAACTGGCAGATGTCGGTTTTATTTTTTTTTCTTTTTTTATGATTGTTTTCATACAAGATTGAGTTGCAATGCAAGATATGCAAAATTACAAATATTGGAATGGAATATCCTTTATTAAATAATCAATATTAGTAGAACATACGTTGTTGGTTTTCTCTTGATGGCAATTCGACTCCATGTGCTTTTTTATATACCAACATCTGGAAATGATGTGTATTCTGCAAATTGTATATTAAATGTTTTTCATTCATTTTTGAATTCCAGGTTGTTCAGCAAGAAGTGACTCCACTTTGTATTGTATAAAATATTTTAGGCGATTAGACTCGAAAACACGGCTAAATAATCGAAGACATCGTTGTAAGATGACTTTGACTATCTATTGACATAAGTAATTTATTGTAACTATTTAATATCTCAAAAGTTTTTATTAAATGATGTGCAACTCGAAACATAATAAATGTAATAGCAACCAGAGATTTGTATTGTAATAGTGATGATTTATATATTAAATGTGAATTATTATCATAGATACCAAAAAAGGGATACAAATAAATGGTACTTGTACATAAAAAAATAATTGTACAAAAAATCGAGTATTACCTGCTAATTATTATCATAGATCCCGAAAAAAGGTATACAAATAAATGGTCCTTGTACAGTAGGGTTCAAAATTGCATGGACAGTTTATGAATGAATTCATTTATAAATTGTCCATGCAATTCTGAACGCCAATGTACATAAAAAAATAATTGTTCAAAAAATCGAGTATCGATATCGACATCACAAAATGCGTTTACCTATCCCTAAGTAAGAACTTGACAGCTACCATTTTGCACCTCCGATACCGGGGTCTACTTATATCAGTAACCAGAACAACGGTTGCCAAAATTTTTATTTGACAATCGATTTGGTAACCACCTTTTCATAAATCGGAAATGTAATTTTCCCTTATATCAATAACCAGAAGAACGATTGTCGGACAAGTGAAAATTGGATAAGGGATTTTCGAAACTTCAATAGGTTACCATCGATGCTATGTCGATGCTACGTGTAATTGAAATATCATTTTTAATCCTAATGTTCATTGTAATATTGTTTTTCCTACTACTCGAATTGTCAATTTTCACTGCGTCTACTTTTATCATGTCCGAAACATTCAAAAAGGCATTTTAATAACAACATGCAAAACATTTGAACAACAGGGTGATTAGTTAAAAAAAATGTTCAAGTAAACCAGGGTAAAACCGACGTGGATTGGTAAGGTTTCGAAGCTAGGGCGGAGTGAATGGCGTAGTCTTTAAATACTTAAGTATTTTTAATCAATTGTTTACACATCCTCATACTTACAAAACCAAAAAAGGGGGGGACGGGGGGGCGAAGCCCCCCACCAGGGGGGCTCGGGGGGCGAAGCCCCCCGCATTAAAAAAGAAATAATCTGAACCTCCCCTACCTTAACCTGGATAGGTTCGTTAGGTATCTTTTATCCCTTAGAGCGGAAATAGAAGCCCCGCGCAGCGGGGCTTCGTCGGCCGGTTCCCAGGTCAAAATTGCTCACTTAAATTCTTTGGACAACAGGGCGAATTATTTAGTAATAGTTAAGTATAAGGAATAAAAAAATATTTTTAAAGTTAGTTAAAGGTAGGTAATCACTTTTAGTACATTAAATAGTAGGAAAGGAACATCACCATTATGCACAATAATTTTTCGATACATATACCTAGGACACGAAAATCATTAGGACAAACAATATTTAGGAACAACCAAGTCAGGATTAACAATTTCGGCATAACAAAAATATGCGCAACAATGTTTATGCCATTCATTTTTCGGCGTAAAGTTAATATGCGACAAATTTTTCGGAATAAAAACATTATGCCACCCGATATAGACCCCCTCCCGGGGCAGATCCGAGTCGGATAGGTTAGGTTAGAAGACTAAGGCGGGAGCTTTGCTTTTTTTTGCTTTTGGAGTCTTAGTCTTTTGATATAAGGGGAAAATTAATATCTCGGTCTGAATACTTGACGCCACAAAAAGTAGTTGGCAAATAATACTTCGGGATTTTAACAAGTGTTTATTCGAAATAATGAATTCGATTGTTTGATAGGGGGGAAATAATACTTCGGTCAAAATACTTTATGCCAAAAAAAGTAGTTGGCAAATGATACTTCGGAATTTTTACGAGTGTTGATTCGAATCATAAGCGAAATAAAATTGCTGCTAATTGAGAAAGGTGGTAAATAATAAACAGGGAAACGTACTTTCGGGCAAACAAAAATTAGGCCAATTAATAAAATGGGAAACGTTTTCGGGATACCAATATTCGACATTACAATTTTCGACTTTATGATAGGTAACCTATTTAATGTACTAAAAGTGATTACCTACCTTTAACTAACTTTAAAAATATTTTTTTATTCCTTATACTTAACTATTACTAAATAATTCGCCCTGTTGTCCAAAGAATTTAAGTGAGCAATTTTGACCTGGGAACCGGCCGACGAAGCCCCGCTGCGCGGGGCTTCTATTTCCGCTCTAAGGGATAAAAGATACCTAACGAACCTATCCAGGTTAAGGTAGGGGAGGTTCAGATTATTTCTTTTTTAATGCGGGGGGCTTCGCCCCCCGAGCTCCCCTGGTGGGGGGCTTCGCCCCCCCGTCCCCCCTTTTTTGGTTTTGTAAGTATGAGGATGTGTAAACAATTGATTAAAAATACTTAAGTATTTAAAGACTACGCCATTCACTCCGCCCTAGCTTCGAAACCTTACCAATCCACGTCGGTTTTACCCTGGTTTACTTGAACATTTTTTTTAACTAATCACCCTGTTGTTCAAATGTTTTGCATGTTGTTATTAAAATGCCTTTTTGAATGAAATTTCGGACATGATAAAAGTAGACGCAGTGAAAATTGACAATTCGAGTAGTAGGAAAAACAATATTACAATGAACATTAGGATTAAAAATGATATTTCAATTACACGTAGCATCGACATAGCATCGATGGTAACCTATTGAAGTTTCGAAAATCCCTTATCCAATTTTCACTTGTCCGACAATCGTTCTTCTGGTTATTGATATAAGGGAAAATTACATTTCCGATTTATGAAAAGGTGGTTACCAAATCGATTGTCAAATAAAAATTTTGGCAACCGTTGTTCTGGTTACTGATATAAGGTAAAATGACATTTCGATTTCGCTTAGCATCGGATTTATAAAAACATGGTTAACAAATCGGTTGTCAAATAATAAATTTGGCAACCGTTCTTCTGGTTATCGAAATTCGGGAAAATGTTGATGTGGGATAGAAAACGAGGACCATTTCAAAAAATATGGTAAACAATGTACATGGATTATAAAAATTCGAGGAACCGTTTTCGGACAAGTGAAAATCGGACAAAGGATTTTCGAAAGTTCAATAGGTTACCCTGTTCATGAAAACCGACGGCATGTTTTAAAAAAATATTACTTACCGGCCTAGGCTGTATGAAAATCCTATACTATTATCTCGAGGTCATCCGCTTGCAACTTCATACTTTAAAGCCTATTATGACGAACATAATGACAACATTTCATTGCATGTTTGAGAAAAATGTATTATAGTGTTCGTATTAAGATTTTTTTTCTGTAAACATAGGTAAAGACATCGTTGGGACTTTTTGCCTATAGGTCAGCATAGGTGTGTAAGAATATTAATAAAGGAAAAAAAACACTGAACCTATTATATTGATGTGACATTGTGGCTGTTTTTTCGTTTCTGAAACTTCACACGTGCAAGAAAGACAACCGATACTTCATCTCTGTCCTTTATAATTTTCCTGCCTCACGTTGAGTCGCGAAAAATGCAGAGCGTGTTAGGGCGCGTTGCAATTTTTACATGTAAGACGTATGTGGTGGCCCTAGTCGTTTTGTATTCAGTTTCGTGCTTCGAATTAAGTTTAAATATTTGACAGGGCCCACCCTTAAAAAAGGAACTTAAGTTGTTACGGGACTAAAAGAACTTTACCTAGTCCGTTCCTGCTTCACACATGATAATAATTACATAAATATCAATAGTCTCCCAGTTAAAATAAAATAATGGACGAATAAGTTCTCCTTTAAAAATCCGTATTGAAATGAGTATTTTGCTGCATTAATTAGAAAGATTTGTATCATAGGTACTCAATAATTATTTTAGCACGGATTTTGCCTTTTTTAGGCGCTAATGCGAGAAGTGGCTCATTTTACGTCAGGTCCAAAACTTCGGAGGGCCATTATGTACTAAAAAACGTCGTACGAGATACGTGCAAAAAGGAAATTCGTAACTCGTGTCGATTTAAAACATCGCCACTCGTTTAGAATTTCATTTTTTTCGCAGTTGTGTCGTAATGTTACCTACATTACGACACAACTACTATTACTATTGTGTACTACAACTACTATTGTGTACTAGTTTATTAATGCAAGTTCCTTGATTGTAACCCTAAAATGGCATTACAATGAAATATAAAAAGCAAATTAAAACTAATCGCCGAATATATCATCCAGGCAGCACTAGAATCCTAAAAGCAATAGGAAACTCCAGAACCGTAAAAGTAACCTCACACCTAATGATCCCAAACGGCCTGTAGGAGAATACTTCTTCTGATTTATAACGTATAACGCCAGCATCCCGTCTCAAGCCATTTGCAATCCGAACTATTCCAAATAAAAGGAATTCCACGTACAAAAACCTGGGGGAAAGAAATAAAAAATACAATAATTCATAATCGTACCTCGCACTTAATAACTGCCTGACACCATTGGGAAAGATAATTTAATTTTTCTTTTACTCCATCTTGTTTATCCGCGTTGGAAAACATAGTTCTCTCTCTTTCGTGCATTGCTACGATCTCCATTGGAAAATTTGGTCCTTGGATCCTGGACAAAATTGTGTATTGTATGATTTATGGATATGAACATAAGGCTGTATTTTATACGGCAATTTATAATTATTTGACCAAATATCAAGCCTCAAAAATTCGGTTATATCTTATGTCAGGTTTGTCAAATGAAATACCGACGTGTATTTTTGAGCCTTGAATTAATATGAATATGACCAAAACTATGTTTTCACTATAGGAGACCCTAAATAGACTCAGTTCCAAACTTTACTTATGTTATTGTAAAACTTTAATAAATGCAAATTTCGAGTGTCTGAATATTTCTCAAATTACAAAGACACCCTATCCTACTACTATGGGATAAAATCAGTAGGTACTCGCAGATGTTACTAAGTTTGGTATCTAACTACATAATTATTTTGCATAGGTACCTACATACTACAAGTAGACGTTAATACTGTGCTTTTTTCTTGGTACGAGGTTATACAAACACAAGTAGTTTTATAAAACTACTCGATTAGCATTGATTTTTGATGGACTAGACAATCAAATTCTACTATAGTACATTATGATACAAGTGTGCTAAGTTAATCATTATACTCGAGGCGGTATTGTGTGCGCGAGCTGCAAGCGAGCGCGCATAAGATAGCAGAGAGTATAATGATCGATGCACACGAGTTTCATACGACGTTTTTCAACACACTTGCGAGGAATAACCGACTTTTAGTAGCACTTTTACTAACCTTTGTTGCTAGGTAATTACTACTTACTTAGGTACTGTACTATCCCAAAGTTACGTTTAACCGTTTTATTTTATTCTTGTTCATTACTTGAAGTTCATAATTCACATAAAAGTAATAACAGTAAACACAACCATGAACACAACAAAATAAACGCAACAAACATTTGAAATTCACTCCACTCCGAAGAACAAAATAAATACAAAATTACAAATGGTAACTTTAAAACGGCGCGCGCATACCTAAGGAATTTTTAAACGCGCGCAAATTTGTGAGGCAGCAATCCTATCGACAAACAGCCAATATAAAAAAAAAAACTGCGAATCATTAACGTTTATCATAAAATAAAAATACGATAACTTTACATTTAATATAATTATTTGATAATATGGATGCACAATTTATAGTACATTATGATACAAGTGTGCTAAGTTGATCATTATACTCGAGGCGGTATTGTGCGCGCGAGCTGCAAGCGAGCGCGCATAAGATAGCAGAGAGTATAAAAGTATGTGTTGAAAAGTATTTTTCAACACACTTGCTCGTAACGTAGGTATTATTGAACCGCTATTAGGCTCATAATCCAAGATATTAAACACGCGTGCTTTTTCATTACGTTATTGTTCTAGTGCGGTAATAACATAACCCGACCAAGTATGTTTGCAAACATTTGCAAGCATTATGTCATGTAGGTGAAGCATTCGAATTTAGTCAGGTTATGTTTATTTTTTAAATTGACCAAAGAGTTGACATGTGGCAGAAATAGCGGAATCCAGAATATTATTTCAAAATACTGTAAATTTTCGCAAATAAATAAATAAAATATTTAAATTGTGCACCCAAATTACCAAGTAATTATATTAAATGTAAATTTATCGTAATTTTATTTTATGATATCGTTATTGATTCGCAGTTTTTTTTATATTGGCTGTTTGTCCTTTAATCTGAAATAAATAATTTTAATTTTTTTTTTTTTTTTTTTTTTATTAGGATCGCTGCCTTACAAATTTGCGCGCGTTTAAAAATTCCTTAGATAGGCGCGCGCCGTTTTAAAGTTTGTATTTATTTTATCATTCGGAGTGGAGTGAATTTCAAATGTTTGTTGCGTTTATAAATTTTGTTGTGTTTACTGTTATTAGTATTACTTTTGTGTGAATTGTGAACCAAGTAATGAACAAGAATAAAATGAAAAGGTTAAACGTAACTTTGGGATAGTACCTACTAAGTAAGTAGTAATTACCTAGCAACAAAGGTTAGTAAAAGTGTTACTAAAAGTTGGTTATTCCTCGCAAGTGTGTTGAAAAAACGTCGTATGAAACTCGTGTGCATTGATCATTATACTCTCTGCTATCTTATGCGCGCTCACTTGCAGCTCGCGCGCACAATACCGCCTCGAGTATAATGATCAACTTAGCACACTTGTATCATAATGTACTATTATATGTCACTCTTTGTCCATAGGCCAATTTAATCTTAAAACGAAAGCCCGTGACAAAAATCTAAAATCGAACTAGCCCCAAGCAATGTATATTCATCCATCCCGAAATATTTCCATCCTAAATATATTCAGATATACACCAACAATTTCCTCTAGCAATCATTCAACATACCTTAACGAAGATATACATTTCTACCGATATGTAGTTTTATGGAAAGGGGAAGGTGGGGTTATATTATTATGGATGGCGGGTCGCTCTTACCAACATTAGAATATTACGCTCGCACCTGGTCCCCAGGCGACCCCGTAAATATATGTAGTTTTTGTCTAGTTTTATGGATATATCGCTAACGGCTAAGTGCGGATTTTTGTTTACAAATTGCGCGCTTTTAGTGCAGGCATTAAGTAGGTATTGTATAATTTTTGTACGAAACGACTAATGAGCTTTTTCAATTTT
>JALPQI010008896.1:0-41872 GCA_025490895.1 Thaumatotibia leucotreta
GTTTTCTGATTCTACTTAAAATGCTCTTATTATCGCTATTGCTTTACAACATCGCACATCAATTAGGTTTTAGGATTCCTTAAAACTATCATCATCAATTAAAAATAAACACAGTAGATTGACCGCTGACCACGAGAATTGAACTTTACATAGCTATCTCGACTTGACCTACAGAGGAGGTCCTAAGCATTTCCATGGGACTCGATTACTTTTGTCGGTACAACACCGCGAAAAGTACCTATGTTATTCCTGCAATTTAAAATGGCTTCCTCGATAGACACTAAAGTTCATTGATGTCTCCGGTCCTGACAAAATCTACTGACTCCTTGTAATATTGCAAGTAGAGGATAATTTATGAAAATTATATTAATTTGTGCTTTTTCGATTATAATAAACGAAATTTAGTTGCGTGTAAATTTATTTGTGCTTATGCCTTGAAAACGACCTCAATTTTTTTATTACTGAACAGATACTAAGAACTATACTGATTTTTGTATACAGAACTTGCGAATTTTTATGTTGTTGGGGCATTCCTACTGTGTACGACTTATAAAATGCTAGCTTATGAACGTACCGGTAGACAATTCACCATGCTGCTGATGGTGATATGACCGATCCTTCACTCTTGGGTCCATCACAAATTCCAGTATACCATTGGCTAAAGTGGGTCCGATCCTCATCACTAGACCGGGGTACAAGCCGCTGAGGTCCCAATGTAGTGACCTTTTTGAGATCAAGCTGCTTGCATCTTCCATCATAGCACTGTCAAATGCAAGAACATTTTAATTAAAGGCAATATAAAAGAATTATATAAACTAAAAAGTATTTTAACCCGTATTGACGAGCTCATTAACCCTCTGCAACTAAGATGACGTACCTCAGACGTATGTTCAACTTTATGGTGTTGATAAAAAGACGCAATCATGTCACGTAACCGACAGTGACAGAGGGTTAAATATTTTTCTGCAAAACAGATCTAGTTCCTAACTAGAGGGTTGGGTACCGAAGTATAAAGAAGGATATTTTATACAGGAAAAGGGTAAAAGTGTTACTTATGTCTGGCAAAAAATGAAGACATCCATGTTTTTCACAACATTCGAACGATTCAGGTTCAAATTATCAAAATGAACCAAGTGAGACATGTATTATTTCTATTCATGTACCTACAATATCTACTCTTAATTCATTATCAAAATGAACCAAGTGAGACATGTGTATTATTTCTATTCATGTACCTACAATATTCTTAATTTTAAGTAAAACAAGCCACCAAATTGTATTTATTTGCTGTTCGTTATTATTCTTTCGTATAAGTATATAATTATAATAGCAATCCTGTCCTACTCCTGGAAATTGCAATATGATTTTGTGAAATAGCCATCAAAGACAAATTTTGGTTTAACTACTTTGACGTTAAGGCAACTTTAATGTTAAAGTTATTATTGCATAGCCCAAAACTGAACAAATTCAGCATTGAAAATGACTTGCTGTAAAGTATATAGATACTGAAATAAGCTACTAGTTGTTGGAATACTGTGGTATCGTTTTGATTAAATGCAAACGTTTTAGTATCAATTAGTAACAAAAACAGATACTTAACGTTGATTGAAAGGTTCTTTCATGAATTTTAAATTTCTTTTTGAAGTCAGTCTAAGGTACTATGAATATTTATGTTTTGAAGCACAAAATTTGAGATGGACTTCAAAATTCAATTTAATCACTATCGCATCTGACCCCAAACATTACATATTCATAGCTATCGAGTTTACCGGAAATCCATCGGATCTTTGTCAAGAAAGCTTCCGAAATGTCTCGGCGTTTTTTCATCTCTGACGAACGATATCCCATTAGCCAAACTGAACGACTCCGCTTCGTCGTATTTGTCCAGACTTTTGAGCACTTCTTTGCCAAAGCAAACACCAACTTCTGTACTTCTTTGAACACTGACACAGTCATTTAATTCTGTATTTTCAACATTATTTTCCTTCAACTCTTCCCCTTCTTGCAACTGAATAGGTATAACTTCAATAACTAAAGTAAGAACTAAGAAAACAAATTTGAAAGGCAATGAGGAAGACATTTTTCAAAACTTCATTTCAAATTGGCACGGTTTTTGCAAAACACCACCGGCAGGAATGGGTCGAATGTTACGTATAACGAAATTGTAACAAACCCCAGTATTCTTATAGACTTTCCTTGTTATGTCTCGATGAACTTTGCCATTGTTGGGCCTCGTCACGGGTTCTTCCCACGTCGGGCCAACAATAGGGTGAAAATTTGAGTGCAATTTGGAACATATCTGTGAGAGCGATCTATCATGTGTTTTGCATGTTACATCACATTGTGTAATTGACGTAATTTTTTTAGGAACGTGGAAATCGAATCAAAGAGGGCAATAGGGGCCATTGTTTTATTATTTGTATGACAATTGCTAGTATTAAGTGACATAATATTAGAAACGACAATCTTATGAAACACATATACGCGTGTTGACTAAATTGTGATGTGTATATTATATATACTTGTATTCTGTAAGTTGAAAAAGTCATGAAAAAGATAATTCTAGTCAATTACAGTAGTCTAACTACTGGTCGTAATAAAGCATCCTTGTCATAAAAAGTATAACTTTATTTCTTTATAACGAGCCAAATCACCCGTAAAATACCAACCATCAGCATTAAAAAACAACTTCCAGAGCCTCTGACCTCCTCATTGTCTTACAACCTGCTATACTAGTATTTTAAATATTATATCTCAACCTAAGTAAACATGGACGCTAATATCATTCCTAAATATAGCAGCATAGTGTCCATAATTCTATGTATCCGTTTTGGTGTTAACGTCTGTTTGAAATTTAAGGTCTGTAAGGAGTGAAAGTATATTTTTTTCTTATACGTCCGGCTTGCTTTAGTAAAAGTTTTGTTTGACTGACGTAATAGTTCCTCGATAACAATGACATTCAAGTACTGTTTTCACATTACGTTTTCAAAACGTGTGCTGTAATGTAGCCGCTAATGACTAGTTTAAGAGATAGGCAGAAGATTATAGTTAAGTATTTGAACTAGGTACTTAAGAGTATCAAGGTACCTAGATTTAGTTAAGTAGGTACGGATACAGGCATTTGTGAAATTTATGAAATCGAATAGCATCTTATTATTGAATTAAATTATCCTTGCGTTTAGGAAAAGCTTTTGTTGTAAAAGGACAATGTAGCTTATGAACATCAACTTCTGGTGATGTTTACTATTTATGAAGTTGTAATGAAGATTTTTAATTGAAATGTTGTTAATATTTATTAGGCACGATATTAGGGATATCGTTTTACATTTAAGTAAAGAAAAAATATTATTAACTGGAAGGCTATATCTCTTAGTATTCAAATTGTTTATTTACAGAAATATTATTACATATTTTGGCTATGCAATCTATTATAAGTACCTAGGTACCAAAAAATAAAAATAGGTACCTTATGTACAGGAAATACGTTTCATCAATTAGGATACTTTGGTTTGATTGTTTTTTTATTTTATTTTATTGAGAATACGTTTTCATTGGGTTCTAATTATATAATAAAATTTACTGTAAATTCAGTAAATTACAGCTCCTAATTACACTGCTTTTTTGGTACCTAAGTAATTGACATAGGTAATTATTTTCTTTCATATTTAATGATAATGGTATTTATCAATGCAGTACTTAATTATCGATTAAGTAAAAACATTGTGGAGTTGTAATACCTATTTTATTTTAGACGAAAATCATCGCAAATTCATCGATATGCTATCGCTTTCGCCATTGTTAGCCCATAATCGTCGGCTTTCTGCATCTCACGTGCTTTATGTAATACGTCCCCCCACAATACTCTGCAGGTCTTCAGGTAAAATAAAAGATCGGGTCAAAAAACAAAAACTACAATGCAAAGAACCTTCCAGATAAAGGCCAAAAGGCTCAAATTCGAGGAATGCAAACGCGTTCGGTGTTAAGATTAACTTTGTCGGTCAAGACCACATCGTAAGTTCGTTAACTGCAAAATTCCAATTTCACCTCACAAGACTGTTAACATCTTGCCCCTCTTGTAATAAGATTCAATTTTCTTAGATTTAAGTTTTTCCTACGGTAAACGATTATTTGTCGGACATTACTCTTCTACAAATTTACTTTTGCCGTTCTTTCCAGATGAGAGTGGTATATGTGAAAGGTATTACGAAGTATGTTTGAGAGCGTTATTGCTTCGACGGCGGTAAATGTAGATTTGCAGTAATGTACAGTACTTTAAAGGAAAAGCAACGGATGTAAACCGGACACAGGGCGGCATCACAGGCGCAGCGTGTGAAGAGAAATCTCTTTATTTAATTTTTCTCTTTATAGGATGTGGTGGGTGGTTGACACAAATACTTCCTGATGATGTAAAGCATAACGTAATAAGTTTTTAGGCATACTTTCGATAAAATGTCGGTCATGACCAGGATGAGTGGACTAGATGGGAGAACTGATTAAACATTTGCTTTAAAGAAAGTTGCAAGTGCGCACTTCATTTGTGTCTCAATTGACATTGAAATATCAGAAGCATTATGCTAATTTGGACATGAATGAGCACTTGGATGCCAAAGTGATCAGTTGGCAGAGAAACGTTGGTAAAAAAGGAGAAACATTTAAATGGATATCATCATCATCATCAGCCAATTGACGTCCACTGCTGGACATAGACCTCCCCCAGAGAGTTCCACAAAGATCGGTCGTGAGCTGTCCGCATCCATTGCACACCCGCAACCTTTACCAGGTCGTCGCTACGGATAATTTACTGTTAAACTACACAATAATAATAATACCCATTGTAAATCCGAAAATCACAAGATAATTTGGCTTTGACGATAGTTCCATCAATTTGCACTTTTTAACCACTAGGAACTGCCAAATTTTCAGATTTTTATTTTTTTGCATTGGATCTAAGAAGATAACTATTTATCACTGTACAATCTTTCTAATTTGGTTCAATGATATAAAAGATTGAAATACACAAGTTAAAAGTTTATTTTACACTTTACAATGACATTTTGTAAAATAAAATTCAAAAGGCAAAATTTAGTTAATAAGAGGTTAGGAACCATAATCTTTACTTCCTTCAAGAATCCAAGCATGAAACAAATGTTCTCAATGTTCTTAACGAGTCTTATCTAAACGAGAAAGTCCAATTATCTCAAAGTAGTTTAGGATGTGTTTACAGTCGATCATTATCAACGACACTAATTCTACCTCAATTACTACCTCAAAATCAAATGGTTACAAATACAAATGTTTTACTATTACATTGAACTAGTGGATTTTGGAGAGATGTTAGATAACTAGCAGGTGTTTTGGGACAGGTTTTGAACAGATGTTTCGATTATTACATCAGTCTTAATTGTATAACGATTAATGGTATATCCGTTGCCTAGTCATGAATGAGGGTCAGATTTCTATTAAATAAATGTCATTTACTTATGCTATTGGCACGAATTGTTTCTCAGGGTTTGGTTAGTTGTGATTAGCAATGTACTGAGGAGGAGTTTCATAAGTTGCGAAATTTCTATAGAGAATGTTCTCAGTAGTTTAAATTTTACAAGCAATCTAATCATGCCAAAACCGTTGTATATACCACGAAATCCTTGAGATCCTTGTATTGAAATCCTTGAGAGTCTACCTTAACTATTGTTAAGGTCGACTCTCAAGGATTTCAATTTTGATCGCAATGAGCTATGTAAATTATAAGTAGTTTGCTTAATTCTTTACTTATTTACGGTATTAATTACGAGAAATATTATCGTTCGTTTAACAACATTTTTTTTTTAAACGGTAACTTTTAAATCTTAGTTATCTTATGCCCAAATCGTACTCATCACTTTATTCTATTTCGTAACGGTACAAATTGACTATTGACGGGAATAATCGTTTATGAATAAAAAATTGTACCATCATCATACTTGTATTCAATACTAAGTTAAGAGTAAGTGAAATAGAATAAATAAGTGCGACAACCAGGCATCCCCGATATCTCGACACGTAAAGGTGCATTCAGACCAAACGAACATTCGCTATTCTAGTCCCCACTCTACGAAACCAACGAATCACGTTTCGTGTAACGATCGAATTTCGTTGAGTAGGGGGTTAGAATAGCGAATGCTCGTTTGGTCTGAATGCTCCTTTATAAAATGTAGGTAAGAGCAAGAAAGATCACGATGTTTAAGCAACTATGGACAAAAATATGATAAGAGTGTTCAGTGGGTACTTTCTTAGATAGTCAAAATATATAAGAAACTTTTTTTTTATTTTGTTTAATTAACAGTTATATTTAAATTTTAAAAAGTGTGGTTCGAAATTTTCACCGTGCAGAAAATGCCATAACCACATGTATGTACTTTCATGAAAAAAAGAAGTAGTCATTTAACGTAGGTTAGTATTTTTTTATGATTCATATATAGATCAGGTTTATTTATACAAAACACTTGTTTTATACTACAGTAAGTGTAAGTATTTAATTATTTAATAACAAAAAACAAAGTGAATCTTTCAAAAAATTTAAAATATTATTAGAGTTATTGTAGCATAACTGTGAAAGTTATAAAGTTAAAAATACTTCACTAAGTGAAAATAGGAATAATCAGCTATGGAAAATCGAAGTCGAGCTGGTTACTATGTGGCCCAAGTGTATAGTGCAGACGTTACTGTGTTGGAAATTAATAATTCCTGATACATTTCATTTAATGCATATTTATTTGTCCCTCACAAGACCTGAGCAAGTTTTAGATCACATTGTAAAGTGCCAACAAAAGGTACCACACCCAAAGAGTATTTTTAAGAAATATTCATTTATGTAACTATTTCAAACGTTTCCAGCATATTGAAGAAAAGCAGAAACGACAATTGAGAGTCAATATCTTGCATCAAGTCTTATATGTCGCCCAGTGTAACCCAATCTCTTAAAGGGATAAATTTGCATTTGTATTTAATTTGACAGATAGTTTTTCACGTTATGTTATGTTTTTCTGTACAATAACGTATTTTAATACTACTATGCAACATTTCATTTATAAGATGCAGTAGCGATGCTTTTGAAAAGGACCAATAGTAAAGCACCACATAGTTGCGTCTTGTCGCGGCCAATTAGATTAAGCATGAAAGTGGTTTCTTCCAAATTATTCAATTCTAGCTAGTCATTTCATTATAGAACTTTATATCATACCTGATGGTCATTTTAGAACTTCATTTTCAACCAAATTGGCATTTGTATACCAGGGTCGCGTTTTATAAAGTTACATTTTACAATTACGCTGTTTGCCTCTCTAACGCACCCATATATTGACTTAGAAAGAGAGGCAAACAGCAAAATTGTAAATTGTAACTTTATAAAACGCGACCCAGTTACCTTTGGAAATGTATGTACTGTGCGTCAGTAGAAAACGAAAAAAGGGTAGGTAAACAAAAATGACTTTCCATAGCGTTTGGCGTCTTTGACACATATCGTGAAACACGTTGGCAGATGGCAAATTTATTTTACGTTAATACTCACAAATATCAATAATTTTATCTAAAAATATATGGAAACTCAAGTTTTAAGGTTTTAGGGTGGTGATAAAACCACGATTGTATTCTAAAAGTGAGTGATTATGAAATAGTGCCAGTTTTTAGGTTTGCTTTCGTTACTAGCCTTAAAATCCTTCCATCACAACAAATCATTTCGTGGCTTGTCTACCAAAACTCAACCAGTAACAAATACCTACTCGAAATAAAGCTCTTATCTCAGTTCTGGTCCAATACTGATATACGAGGTAGCTAACCAGTGGTATCAGTTTTTATAGTGAGTTTTTGGTGTCAGCCGACGATTTAACGAATTCCTCGACCACACTATAGATACAGGCCCGTCGCGACTGCTCGTGCGTTTTTTCCTCTCATCTAACTTGGTAATACATAATGTGCATCACAGCCACTAGCGTGATCGTCCCACATACAGGCAACGGCATTTGATTCACTGGATTGCGTGAAGCTAGCAGGTCTACGTCTTATTTGTTTAGGGTCGAATGCAAAATAATTGTACATAAAGGTCTTAATCAAACCAAAAATCGATTGCGTCAATTGCGTTACGAAAGACAGATAAATTATATAGCATAACTGTGCCCAAAAACCTTTTGCAGTATAAAAAGTGGCAAATATAAATAAATAAATATCTTGGGACATCTTACACAAATCGACCTAGTCCCGCGGTAAGCTCAATTAAGGCTTGTGATGTGGGTACCAGGCGACGATATATACAACAGATAGATACTTATAATTACTTGAATACAAAGACAGCCGTGGCCAAGGAACAAGTATTTGCGATAAATAAATACCTACACAAATAATGTCCTCGCCTGGATTCGAACACGGAACCTCCAGCTTCGTAGACAGGGTCACTACCAACTAGGCTACGGAGGCCGACAAAGAATTAATTTATATGTTATAAAATATGTCCAGCCATCATCAGTCTCCTGTTTTTTACAGTATTTTATCTACTGTTTATATTGCCGCAATCTTTATAAAAATATCCTCCTTATTTTAGTATTCGCTCGAACTTACGAATTTTAGAAAAATCTCGAAATAGCTCAATATTTCAAAATGCTTTACACTTTTTATGTAATACTTACTCAATATTTTATGTAATTGGGTCAAACTTAAAATCATGTTACGAGACTTTCCGGTGGACATTTTAAAAGTTAAGGGCTATGAGAGTTAATTTTCTCATTGAACCCTTATTATCATTTAAAGGCACACCTTTCCTATTGAATTGTATGATAAAAATCACGACTACACTCCCACCAGTTGCTTACTATTGGCCACAGGAAAGAGGGGCTCTACAGTTCAGCTGAACACACACTTTTTCTTTTCTGTGGTCGATAGTAAGCAGCCTGTGGACAGGTAGTAATGATTTTTATTATACAACGCAATGAAAAAGGAGTACATCTTAATGAAGATTAGGCTTTCATAAGAAAATCCAGCTTTATAGGCCTTAACTTTTAGAATGTCCGCCGGAAAGACTCCGAACATGGGTTTGCGTTTGACCCAATTAACAACATCGTATTTTAGAAATAACCCATTAACAAAAAAATTATACACCGAAGAACGAAAAAGAAGAGAATTAATATCGTTCTTTTGCATGGAGATAAAACCGGTATCCGATTCCTGAATTTGATCCAAGATTCAATACAGACCTGCTATTAAAACGCAATCAGATTCAATCCAGTATACCGTTGCCATCAGATATATTGCAGCGTCTGGAGCGTTCAAAAATATCTGAACACGCCTTTATTGCCATAACGGTAGAGGCGTGTTCAGATATTTTTGAGCACTCCGGACGCTATGATATATCTAATGGCTACTGCCTCTGTATTTACTTGGGCGTTAGATTTTATGTGTGTGCGCGTGAGTAAGCGATTGTCACTTTTTTGCCGATTTAAGAACATAGTTACTGTAGTAATACATTAATCAAACAGCTTGTTGCTCTAACATTATTAATTTATCGATTCTGCTAATTGTCTACTTTTTAAAGAACACACACTGTTGATAGATATAGTAAGTCAGCAAAATAATTGGTTTTATTATGTAACTTTTACTCGATGTAAGGTAAGGAGGGGTAATATGAAACGGTTTTTTTTAATGGGGTAAGACAAAATGCTACCAGCTATGCTATTCTCTTATTCACACATTTGACGCTGCGTTCGTCAATGAGCTCGACGACTAGACAGCCTTTACTTCGACGTAGAGCGCAGCGCTGCGAAAAACGGTATTCACTAACGTAGAACAGATCGTAGGCGGTAACTCTCGACGCAGTGTAGTTCCAGCTCACGCCGCATTCGTCTCCGAGCGCTAGTGTCGTTTAAAGTGCATAGTGAATACCATTTTTAGGCTCGACGCTGCCGCAGCGCCGACATAGCGATGTTAGCAAGGCGGTTTCCTTAGTGAATAACACTGCAGCAGATGCTGTGCCAGAAGGACGATTTTGTGTCTTTCCCCATTCTGATAACCGCTTTACCTTACCCGTTTTAGATGAAGAAGAATGTTAGATATAGAGGGTGGCCAAAAAATAAGTGCATTCCAGCTCCCAGTGTGGTTATTGGAAACAGGTTAAGCCCCTTAGGAGTTTTTTTCGAAATAAGTCCTAGTTTCAGGAGTAATAATTGTAATTTCTTATAGTAGGTAAGGTACTAGGTACCTATTAAAAAACGAACCTTTGGAAACTTCCAAAATCCCTAGGAGGCGGGATTATATTCAGAGTATCAAAACCTCAGAACCAACGGGAATACAGTTATTTTTTAGTCGCCTTGTATTATCATTGCTGTTAGAGGTTGAATTACATTTTACCTAGATTACTAGATTTTAAGAAGGAATCCAGACCCCAAAAAACATTTTTATGTGCACAAAATAAATTGTTCAATCACTTTTTTTGTTGATGATTTTCTGCTGCATCACCCAGTGAACAACAGTTGAGTAGTAGAGCTGAGTGCCGTGTGGTGACGGCAGTAAAAATACATTTGTCACCACCCCATCTCCTCCTGCGGGTGCCGTAAGAGTCGACTAAGGGATTGAAGTGTCACTGACCATTATTTGATAAAAGATGATGGACAGCAGCGTCATTATAGTGGACACATTACTGCGATCGCCATTCCGCTTGCCCAGCGTGGCGAATATGGGCATTTACCTCCTGTGTCTATACGCATAGTTAATAGGAGGGTCAAAATACTTTTCGTTGTCTTATTTTGTGTCCCTAAAAAACGTGACACAGTGGTGATTTTTGTATGATAATATGATGTTTTGTTTTCAATTCCTGATTTATGGAATAAAATCTAGCGTGAAAAAGAAATAGAAGTGTACCGGTTTTTTTTAATATACTGAGTCGAAACAGCAACTAAAAACGTGACAGACAGATTGGTATGAAACAAGAAACGAAAAAAAAATTGACACAGGGGAGGCCTACGTCTAGCAGTGGACTGTCATAGGCTGATGATGATGATAATGATTAATGACGTAGAGCTGATAGTTAGTATCATGTTTAAAGAGTGACCTACCTTGTAAGGGTCACATAACTGTCATAAAATTCAAAGTTTTGTCAATTTGAATGCTATTAAACTGTAATTTTAAGGGTGACCCAGGAGAACGTTGCCATGGCAACGAGTGAGATAAAAACGTGATTAACCCATATACAAAATAATTTACAGGACCATAATGTGACTTGTCGTCGTGGTAATAATTTGATTGAACATGTAAAGAACTTGAAGGCAACATATTCCAAATTCACCAAATACTTTCAATTAGAATTTATACAGTGGAGTTACGCACTTTTAATTACTTTTCATAGATAGAGGCAATCCATCTAAGTCCTCAGAGTAGGCAGCGCATAGGCAATTTTTTGATCACTATGTCCATGGGCCTCAGTTCCTGCTTTCCATCAGGTGGGCTGAGAGCTCAGTTCTGTTGTCTACCCTTCCACATAAAAAAAAACTTTTTATTGTTTGTAGGTCTATTCAGACTCCCAAAGGTATGTAGGTTGTATCAAATATTGCAGATAAGTCGGTTTTTATGTTTTAAACTGAAATAAATACGGAATTCTATTCCAAATTGAATGTCGGTTGAAAAATCTATTACGATCAGGGGCCTATTTCTCAAAAGTTTGTAACTTGTAATACAAGCGGAAGACCTCATCTAACGTATGGTGTCAAAAAGAGACTTCCACTTGTATTACAAGTTACAAGCTTTCGAGAAACGGGCCCTAGGGATCAGATTTCTTAGAAAAACCTCAGATTAGCTCAATATTTGTACAATGTTTTATACTCTTTACGTAGTACTAAATATTTAACGTAATTAACATTATTGTATTTTTTCAATTACTTGCTCCATTAACAAATAATTGATATACCAAAGAACGAAAACATAACCATTCTTTTGTATGGAGATAATACCGGTATCTGATCACTGATTGCGATAAATAAAATTTTCTGTTATGAATTTCCGGTAGTAGTAATAAAAGTTTATGAACAAAAATAGTATGAGGAAACACATTATGATGTGATTATTACGCATATCAGTAGCATCGCAATAAATGTAATAAGTATGAAGCTATGTAAGTCAATGTGAACCTTATTTCTTAATATTACCTCAACTTACTGGGTATTAAAGGAAAATCGACCACCCTAGACGATCAAGCACTATAATAGCAGCAATTTGTGTCATATTAAAATGCCTGCAACTTATATTCTTTAGTGGCTTCATTATCAACATGCCTTTATCATCAAATGTCAGTTTCCGTAGCCTAGTTGGTACTGGTACCGTACTTACGAAGCTAGAGGTTCCGGATTCAAATCCCGGCGAGGGCATTATTTGTGTTTCTATTAATCACAAATATTTATTCTTCGGTCATGGATGTCTGTGTTTTAAGTATCTATCATCTATATCGTCGCTTGGTACCCACATCACAAGCCTTAATTGAGCTTACCGTGGAACTAAATTGATTTGTGTAAGATGTCTCAAGACATTTATGCCTAGCGTCTGATCTTTATGACCGACCATGTTTAGCTGACTGTGTGATTTTGCGGGTGAAATATTTTTTTGAAATATTTTGTGCTTCCTCTTGACTATCAGATTTGTTTCTAGATATGGCAATGCCTAAATGATTTGGGCCACTCGATGATAAGCAGAGCTATCGCAGCACCGCTTATTTCATTATCTGCTTTCGAGGATTTGTCTCTATTATTCACCTGTAAGCGGTGTTCTACCACACGACGGCATGACAAATACATTCAATATCCTATATTTCTCTTATGATCTTGATGATATATTCGGCCAATAGAAAAAAGTGTGGTGGCACAAAAAGGTGGCCAATAGAAAAAAATAATTTGACCTTTATTTACTACCAAAAATTTCCGACAGAGCTTAAAATGTACGTTCTTACTTCGACCCCTACGACATACTGCCGAGGGTCTGATAAATTCCTGATTACCCAAGCTGATGATGCTTAGAAATAGAAATATATCCGCCAGGATGATTCGCGACTACCTAATAAAATTAAATTAATTAAACTAAGAGAACGGTTTTTTAAAAGTGCAGTGAACTACCATGATTGATATGCCATAAGCCTCTCACATAAATGGCATGTATGAACTGGAAATTATAATCAATTTTACTACTGGCAAGTTAGAAACACTAACATTTTCTTGGAGCTGAATCATAACATTTTTTGTAACTGGGAGAGATTCATATAACAGTAATTATTATGAATTTTACTACTCATAAGTAAAAATACTAACATTCTCTTTGAAATAGCTGTGAAACAGAACACCTCATAATTCGAAAATCAGTAGGCTTAGGATGGTTTTGGATGTTTCGTTTATCGGCATTGCCGTCACATTCTGACAAGCATGCAAGTGCAAATGTGATACGTAGTACGATAACGGTAATACTTACGTACAAACATACACAACGGAACTAGTATAAACTACCAGTGTTAAGTGTGAATTAATCCTTACTTCTCCTTTCCGCTATCTCTCCAAATATTTTTTTCATATTCATTATTTAGTTGGTTCATTGTCTTTAACTGCATTATGCAAATTTATGTCTTGAAAATTATGCAATTAATTTTTGCCTTCATAAGCTATTGTGACTCAGCTTCTTTCACAGGTGTCTATGGACGATAAAGCATGCTGACTATTAGGCGATCTACTAGTTCTTTTCTATACCATTTTTTCTCTTAAAAGAAAAATTGAGCATCCAGGTCAATTGAAATGAATCATCATCGTGCGATTTCAAACAATCCATCAAATGATGAAGATTCTAAACAAGCGATATGACTGTACTATAATTTAGCAAACGTAAATGTAAAATCTCAAGGTAATAGCAAGTTCATGCTCTTCTTTTTAAAGCTCTGATTCAAATGGCAGTGACTGAAGTAAAGAGGCTAACTTATTGATTCCAGTAATCATCGGTTACCGGTTTAAATGGTCGTAACCGCCGCTCCGTATGGCGGCTTGTTGTCTGGGTAGATTAGTAGTTGAGACAGCAGCAGGCTTAGCACAGGATTAGTGCGACAACATGTCGCCGCGAGATAGACTATCCATCCCTCTTTTATTCATATAGTTAATAAAAGATGGAAAACCTATCTCGCGGCGACGTACTGACATACCAATCATGAGCTAAGCATACAGATAAAAAACCATTAATGACATCTGACATCTCAATAAAGGTATATTATAACCTAAAACGCACTTTTTGGTAAGGATATATATGAAATAATTAGGTGTCAATTAACATAGACTTCTTGATAGCTGGGGATATGAATCCCGAACACCTATAAAAATATACACATTCATTTTAACAAGTCATAACAAGTCAATTATTATATTATTAAACGGTAACACATAAGTGATTAGCAAATTTTGGAAATTCGTTTTTGCGCTAGTTAATGCCATTCATCATACGTAGTATTCATCTGCTGATGCCATTTTTGTAAATTTTTTAACGAATACTCGTACAAAAGCAGGGTTTTTGGTAAATTTTGATTAGCACATGTTTGGATTTTTAGGGTCAGGTTTGGGTATTTTATATTAGTTGAAAAATATCAAACTTGAGCATGTGGAAGTTAGTTATCACGCTCACACTACATATTTGGTAGTTTTGTTACACATAATGAAGCAAATGTTACGTTTCACATCCGGCTTAGCCTGTTAAATCGGCTTTACCAAATAGATCAACAGCAAACTATTATTATCTAACGTTATTTCTTTCATTTATAACTCCCTTATCTAAGAGAGCAAGGAACCAAACCAATATAAGCTCCATACAACGTTAAGGCATATCAGTTCTGAGCCGCAAAACTGCAACCAACTGCATCGTACATTGATGCATCCCTCTTAGCTTCGTCCACTGTACCGTGACTCGAAGCGCATATAAGTGCTACAACTGCTCTAGTTTTAAACATAGTGTCCAGACCGCCATCGAAGAGAACACCAAAATGGTACCACACTACCTCCTTGTATTGACCATAGCTGTGGCAGTAAGCGCACGGACAGCGAACACCAATCAAAACACAGTGGAAGGCAGAAGTTCAGATGATACCATTTTGGGTGACCTCAAGGTTGCGTATGAAACCTACAAGGATTGCAGCGGTGGTGACATCGGGACATGTTTGAAGGTCAAATTGGCGAAAGCGCTGAACAGGATATCGGAAAGTGAGGAAGTATCTCTGATGAGCGGTGTGACGATAACGAAGGACAAGGATGCGAAGGTCGAACAAGTTGAAGAGGCGCTACCGAGAGGTCTCGACGAGAGCTCGCTTGACAACTTTATCTTGGACAAGATCGTTGGATTCATGCAGTCTCATACAGTCCAGGTAATTTTTTCTTGCGAAATTACGACCTTTTGCAATAAATTTAATTTTACTTTAACTTCAAGTTCATCTATACACTTTTGCAAATCTTATTTATAGCTGATTCATTTTTATCTTATTTCTACTGATTACTTTACTAGATATATCTAGCTCATACACAACTGAATGACAACCTTATTTTCATTTGTTTCACTTGACCTACTTTCCATTCCCGGTAAATAGAATTTTACTTCAGTATCTTCTAATTGTAGTCATTTACTCTACTTTTATCCAGTCTTAGTTCATCAAGATTAGTATTTTGAAGACTTGGCGATTTCTATTTAAGTAATTGAAAATGACTTGGAGGTACCATTGGATATTCTTTTTTAATTAAAATTATGTTAAATAAATTTGAATATTGAGATGGATCAAAATTTTATCAATATTGAGCTCTGATGATGGAATCAGCGGGTAATACTTGAATTATATTTATAATTTATAAATGTGTACCTAATATTTCTTTACTTAACAAACAAAATTTATATTAACTAAATACACGTTTAAAAAAATATATCTATGTATTATTATTTTTTTTATAAATGTAATAACTTTTAAAACGGATAAACTCGGGTAATTAACTAACTTGAACTACAGTTTTTTTTGTTTTTTTTCATGAGTAATCCTCGCGGTAATCGAAGAAAATATTATAACAACTTTATCAATTGAATTATAACTTTATAATCCAATCTTCATTCAAACGACACACTGACACAAACAAAACTTATAACAATGTCAATGTCACTTTAATTGCACTTGTGAATGAAACAACATGACATAATAGAATTGAGCATAGATTAACTGTCGCAAATTGCATTTTGTAGTCAGTACAATGACTCGGCCGGAAATTTATTTGTACGCTCAAGTACTTACAAATAATAATAAATACTAATTCAAGTAGGTATCTATCTACCGTATTATTTGTCATTTTTTAGGGTTCCGTAGCCAAAATGGCAAAAACGGAACCCTTATAGATTCGTCATGTCCGTCTGTCCGTCTGTCCGTCTGTCACAGCCGATTTACTCGGAAACTATTAATGCTACAGTAACGAAATTTGGTAAGGATATGTGTTGTATGAACCGCTACAGGATTACGATACTAAATTGTAAAAAAATCCATTGGGGTGGGGGCCCTCCATACATGTAACCGAGGGATAAAAAAAAATTTTTAGTTGTATATAAGCGTGTGGGGTATTAATAGAAAGGTCTTTGAAAATGATATGAAGGTTTATACATCTCATTTTTATTTAAGCAAATCGTTTTCGAGATATCAGCTCTCAAAGTCTGAAAAATGTGTCCCCCCCCTCTATTTTTTAAACTACGCGATATAAAATTCTAAAAAAAATATATATTATGCACATTAATAAACTCTATCAACGATTTTTGGTTTGATTAAATTATCTCCTATAGTTTTTGAGGTAGGTTGATTTAACTGTATTTTTTAATAATAAATTGATAATGGTACGGAACCCTTCGCGCGCGAGTCCGACTCGCACTTGGCCGGTTTTTTTTATTACTTATTTGAACGTTTGACGGCTAAGGTGACGTGCGATATAAGGATGGCCATCATTATGTACTATCAGACGAGCCGTTTACTTACTTAATAATATCGTAGTAATTATACGTAATAAGCTTTGTACTATTGCCCACCCCGTTAAAAATTGACCACAATTCAACACAGTGCTCACACGAAGTTTTCGACATGCCATGTCATACAGGCAGTCAAAGTACTGTTACAGTTTTTACATTTTTATAGGCACAAAAGATATGATTGGTATACAAAACACGTGGGCTATTAAGTGAATTGAGTTACGGTATGAAGATTTTAACGACCTATGACACCATATGCTGTAACAATAATGTAACATTGGAAAAGAAATGAGACGTTCTTTTAGACACACAGATCCGGTAACCAATTTTGTAGAATAACGGATAAATAAAATAGGAAGAATACAGGAACCCAAATATGGAACGACTATACAGAAATACAAGCTATCAATGAATAAAATACTAAAGGTTTCTCTCTTAAACATTCATTAGATATCTATCATCATATAAGAATCTAGGGTAATTCCTCCATAAAATTTAAGATTGAAGTCATTATTAGTAAAATAAATTAGTAATAAAAAGTCATTTGACAGAGGTAGGGAATGGTCGTATGTTCAGTTCAGGCCTACTTGTCACAGAAAAGTATAAATTAATTCTGGTTTGAAAAAAAATACACACACTGTGTCAAATACCATGTTCAGTATTTTGTACTTTGACCAATTAATTGTCAGCCTCCGTACCCCAGTTTGTAGTGGGGTACGGAGCTTTTGGGTTTAATTACCGGCGAGAGCATTATTTGTGTATCTATTTATCACAAATATTTATTCTTAGGTCGTAGCTTTACTGTACTTAATTACATAGAAAGCTACATAGATATATTATATCGATTATTACGTACATAAATCGTCGCCTGACACGCATATCACAAGCCTTTTTAAATTAAGTTTACCGCAGTCTTACTAAGTCGATTTGTGTGAGATTTTCCAAGATATTTTATTGTATGTTGACAAAGAAAATCTTTACCTTTTACCATTATCTTTTTTTGTTATGGTAACAGAACCAACAAAAATCTTTAATGTTATTTTCAATGAAAAGGTACCTACAACATTGTTGGTGCACGCGCAATAATTTATCCTTTTCACATCTACCTTATACTCGTAATCAGCAAACCGTTATGCCGCCTACTTGATTTGTTCCACCTAAAAACACATAATTATTATTTCCCTCTACATTTAGTTTAAGCATCCAGGCAACTGACAGGTAATGGCATACATGCAAATACCGGATAGATAGCGAAAGCTATAAGCATATTGAGTCACGAGCTGTGTCACATACTAATGCTGCAAGTCCTTGTGGAGTAGCAACAGATACAAAAAGCAATACAGTTAGTTTATTAGTCAAAACCTTTATTAGAATATGCATAAAGTGCAGCTTGAGGTGGTTAAAAAAAGACTAGTTAGTATATTACACATTGCTCGGATAAAAGATCAAATTTGAAAATTAATTTGAAAATGCTTGAACCTGTTTTAGGGTCCATACCTTTGTCTAAAATCAATTCAACATTTTTAAAACAAATATTGTAAAATCTATCGACGTTGTAAATGTTAATCTACAAGTTCATGATTTTGGGCAAAAAAACTGATGGAAAGATCTTTGTTAAATCTACCAGTTCCTTTTTATATTTGATATTTTCTAGCCTTGTTTAGAGATTATATTAGTCCTTTGGGACTTGTTATATTCTAATATACAAATAGCTTAGCTGCGCTGCACCATATTAGAGCAGTTTCATGGAACTAAGACAATTTGAAGCCTTTTGCAATGAGTATTTCCAAGTTTGCGCGAGTTCCACATTCTCTATTTTACTCATTGCTTATCTGTTATATTGGACACATGAATTATCTTCCGCCACAGTAACAGTTAGCCTGGATGAGATCAAGATATGAGAAATATAATATATCTTTTCGGTCACGCATTATTAGTACGTGATCTTATCAAAGTATACAGTAAAGATAACGGGTGATATAAAGCGATACTTTTTATATGTATTAATTATGATGAAGATAAAAAAGCATTTTGAGATATTACTGTTAAAAATCTAAACATTTAAAAGGTTACAAAAAATAGGAGGTACTTAGCCAAAATTTAAAATACTTTCATAGCTTAAGCATTAATATAAAAATATTAAGTCGCCTATTATAAATTAAAAATGAAGAAATGTGACAATTAAATAATTCAATTACAAAGTTACACATAAAATATACAAAATAACAAAGGCTTTAAAAATACGACATAAACAAATGAAATCTTACGGCCCAAGCTTTGTGTATCAACCTTTGGTGTTAAATACTCATAAAAGTCCTGTTGAGATAAATATCTCATGAACTTGTTTCAGTTACTGACGAAAAAAAGAATGTAAAATCTAATGAGGACAGACCAAGGCAGACCGTTTACTATTCAATTATTTATAAATAAGCAACATCAATCACAAATCGAATCATCTCTCCAGAAAAACATGCATACCACGCATCGACGCGTGACCGCTTTCTCGGTGCATCTTCACCAATTAATTCATCTTCACTTTTTTTAATGCCACAGTCTATTAAGTTTTCTTGCACCGACCCACTTGGGCATCGGTAACAGTTTCTAATTAGTGCTAATGCGTGTATTAATGAGCGGTTTTCTGTTCTGTTTCTAGTCTCATGGGGCTTCCATTCATGTATGTCCTTTCATCGCAAGTTTGTTGCGGTTTTGGATTTGTTAGATTATTTGTTTCATTTTTAGTTTCACAAGCACTTCATTTTTTTATTCTTGTACTCTTTTTAATTTTCTTCTCGTGCCAATATTTTGGGTATAGTTAAAGGAACGTGTTCTTTTAACTTACCAACATAGTATTTTTCTTTTATCTGTTCTTTGTTTTCAATAATAGATAAAGTGTTACTCTTATCTTAAAACAACTTTTTTCTTTTGAAATAAAAAACCCAAAATTGGTCACTTGAAAGATTTTGTAAAAGCGGGACTGATAAAATTTTGGTAAATTCAACCTACTTTAGTTTTTATGAAAAAATGTTTAATATTCGTACAATGTCTACGCATTCAACCGCTAAACTAAATGTATGCAAATGGTCGTAACGTAACAATTGATAATCAAGGAAATGCGTAAATATTGCATTTATTATTTAACGAGTACGGTACGGTGATTCCTTTAAATTACACAATAACTTTCATATATTATCATTGCGTGTGAAATCCGGAATCAATTGATCGTAACGTCCGGATCTGTATTTCGAAGCATGTAGGTATCGTGTTAGGCTTGATATCATCAATACTAAATTACATACTCGATACGTGTTATAATTCTTCCGTGTTTTTGGGGAAGGAAGTAACAATGAATACTATTATATTGTAAATTTTAGTCATCTCTCATTGCATAAAATATTTACGTGCATTAACATAATCGTTGTTGTAATTTTTGTGTTATGATGTTACCCATATAGTAGTTTCATGCCTATCGTTTGTTTTACAATGGAAGCGATAGTAATTTTTGTTTTGCTTAAGTCCTTAACTAATCTATTTTTTTTGCAATTAACCGTTCACTCTTCATTGGTATTGTCTTTCTTCAAAATCATTGTCTAATACAAAATATAAAACTTAAGCAACGTCATTAATCATATTCATGAGCAACTTGGGGGTTCCCATGATCTCTTAATTGGATTTAGTTAAGGTTTTGCTTGTCAGTTTTTGTATGGAATAGACCTATCGCGATTCACATTAGATCCTGAACGAAGTCACCTTAGTAGATCGTGGTAGCTTCCCTGATCCTGCTATTCCTACTCTCGTAAAGCTTTTATTCTTACAAAAATCCTAAAACACAATACTTCTTTCAATTCCAGATCAAATTCCCCGCCGGCAATGACCTCGCGCGCGCATTCGAAGAAGGACGCAGTAGGAGGAAGAAGCTCGCACCCCTTCTGGCCATCCCCCTTCTCATCGGAGGCATGATGGTGCCTCTGGCCTTCGGAGCCTTAGCGCTCCTCGCGGGCAAGGCGCTCATCGTGTCGAAGTTGGCGCTGGTGCTGGCTGGCATCATTGGACTGAAGAAGCTTCTGTCCCCGTCAGGAGGAGGTCATGAAGCTCATGAGGTCGTCGTTTCTGCTGGACATGGAGGATCTGGATGGAGCAGGTCTGTATTGAGTTTTAAATGAGGAAAATGTGTGTCATATTTGATTACAAGGATTCTATAGGTACTTGATCTCACACAATTTACGTAATGTGGTAGTTAGACAAAATTTAAGTTGCTGCTGTTGAAATTCTACCACTCACTCCACGCAGTCACTTTCAAACTATCAAAACAGAAAGAGCATATACCTGAAAGGCCGGGGACGCTCGTGTGGTCCAACTCCTATTACTGGTGGCTCATGATGGTTCCGCTTTTACCATTTAAATGTTGTGCTACGCGCTACTGTCGCACTTCCGCACAAAGCTCGGCATCTACAAGGCTTACGTCAGGTCCAGATTGACGTGCGCGGCTCCCTCTTGGTACGCCAGGACGGCAGAAACGAACAGGCGGAAACTTCGCGCCCAGGAGTCGCTAGGCCTTAGGACCATCGTGGGTGCCCCACGCTATGTGCGGAACGAGACGATCAGGAGAGACATACGGATGTTGAGCCTGGACTACTTTATCAGCAAGTTCGCGAGAAAGATGTTTGCTAGCGCAGACGCCTCCCCACAAAGCCGCAGATAGGCCAACAGCCACCAAGTCACAGATTGGCCATCCCGCCTGCAAGCCAAAATAGCCAACCGTAGCTCAACTCAGGGGCTACAATGAGAGAAAAAGGGCTCAATAGCCGAGCCCCAGATAGACCGGGCCGTCGTAACGGCCCGCGAATGAAGCCGCCAAAAAAGGCAAACAGCCCTGAAATGGCCTCCCCCGTACGCCCCCCCCCCCCCTCGCGGGGTATCGTAAAAGATATCATAAAAGCAGAAGTGATGCTTTTAAGGACTCGTATCTTATTCCAGAAACTAAAAAGTACCTGAAAAAATTGCGAAAAATATTTGTTTTCAGTACAGACGGTGCTTTTTTTAATGCGCTAGTGCGAGAAGGGGTTCATTTTTTGTCAGGTCGAAACTTCTGACTGCCGTCTGTGCTGAAAACCGTCGATACACGAGCAAAAAAACGAGCAGCGAAACGAGTGGCGATAAATTAAAACACGGACGAAGGGTGGAAAGGTTTTTTTTCTATTTTGTATTAGGCACCCTGCCTGTGCATTCTCCCCATCCTTTCCTATGGAACACAGACATGGGTCTTTGACGAAAGCTCAAAAATCCAAACTCAAGGTTTGTCAGCGGGGTATGGAGCGTATTTTGAGCGTTAAAAGCTAACCACACGTTGGGTGCATAGCTTGTAAGGCGCCGCGGTAGATCGCCCCAGAGATGGCGTGACGAGCTTGTGACGCCTTTGACAAGGAATGGTGGGAGACTTCAGGGGATAGGGATATGTGGAGGAATTTGAGGATGGCCTTTGCCCTGCAGTGGGACAGTACAGGCTATTAATAATAAATAAATCATAAAAATAATTAGGCAAACCCAGGTTAACCTACTACAGAAATTGATTCAGTTTGTTTTTGCAAAATAAATGTTTTTCCGACATTTTCTTTTCAGAATACGACACCGAATCGGCTCTTAAACGGAGCGCTACTTTTCTTGTTAAGCCCAGTGATTTGTTTTGTTTGATATAATTATTTTGTACCAAAAAAAAGCATATTCACTAACCCCCTTATTCATAATCTTTCGATCTTATCAATATGTCTATAATAGCAAAAGGGACAGACAACGCCTTGCTATGCTAGGAGAGACGTCAATAAATAATGGGGTAAGAGTTAAACGTTTTTATGTTTCATTTCAGGTCACTCGAGAAATCTCAAGATTTAGCGTACAACGCCTACGCGCCACAGCCGCAATAGCCAATCATACCCCACCAAAGTTATTTAAGCGTGCAATAAGGAACAGATGTCTAACATATACAATTAATACATAGTATACGGCAACCGCTTCGACATGCTCTAAATTCGAAACAAGTGCGAATCGGAGCGATTTGAAAATGGAATCCTGCAGTTTCGAATGTAGCTCGAAAGATTTCGGCCAGTGTTGGTTACAACTGCGTGCGAGTACATTCGGCTTTCAGCGATTATGGGAAATTAATAGGTACAACAAAATGAAATAGGCGACATAGCGAAGTATTTTCAAGCGGTCAATAGTACCTCAAATACTCTATTTATTGTTTACGCACAATGTAGTTAGTTATCCAACAGTAATGTATGAGATTTGCATGAATGTATTTATAGAGAGTCTTTGGAATTTGCTTTAATATTTTTATATATTTTAAAACATTTATTTTATTTATATAATTACTATAATACTTATACGTATAATTACTTATTTTATACGCGATATTATTAATATTTAGTATATTTACGTGTATCGTATAAATATGTAAGTATTGACAATTATTTAAGTATTTCAATGGTATGTAAATATTTGATTGTATGATCTTATTTAAATATGTTTTTTATTTTATTTTAAATATGCATTATAGTTTGTTTTACGTAACATATACATTACATGTAAATATGTAAATAGAATATTGCATTTATTTAGTACATGAACAATATACGTAAATATAAAAAGTATTAAATAAATATAAGTATACAGATAGGTACATAATTATATATTATTTATGTTTATATATTCCAATTATGATCTCATACTGTCTTTTATAATATATAATAACCGTCTATTAAAATGTAAATATTACTTATAAATGTTATATATTTTATTATTCTTACATTTTGTTGTGTTCAAGTCAAATAATTTATTTTATAACTTAATTGTAATCGAATGTTATCAATAAAACTGTTGGTTACTCGAAGGTGTTCTAATTACAATTCATCGTAACACATCACTAGCCTATATCGTCAGTTGTAATATGAATTAATGTAACCACCAAATGACAATTTTTCAGGAGGGCACAAAAACGTATTTGACATTTATAAACTATGTTGTATCTCTTTAGTTAATTATCCTATTGAAATAATGTTTATCTTGTTTGATTTAGTTTTGAGAGGTCTATTTGACACACAGTTACTAACTGGGACCACAGTTGTATTTCAGGAAATGTCTGGTGCTTACGTTATTTTTTTTTTATTTGGAGAAACGTCAATAATTTAATGAAAATCATCAAAAGTGGATTTCGTAATTTAGTGTAACTCACAAATTGAAACCGACTTGCTTATGAGCCATACAATACAGATGGCGATTATGTTAAAATATTGTCTATGATTTTTTAAAACCTTGACATACGTTAATAAAAAACGTAGAAACATAATAAAATGGCAAAGTTTTTGTTAACGTATTCGTCATTTTGTTTCTGGATATCAATATTGTATATACACCGTTCGATAGAGCAGGAAATTTGCAGTCGAACGGTATACTCAACTCAATTTCGTTATTTTGGTGGTTATATTAATTCATATTACAACTGACGATATATTCAATCCACAGCCGGACAAATGGCCTCTCCTTAGCCTATCGTAAGGATGCATTAGGAGGTAAATGCCCATAATCGCCACGCTGAAATAAAGAGTGGACTAAGATAGGCTGATGATGATGAATAGTGATGATCCATTTAAAGATCTGTGGCCTATCCCACAATACTTTACAAGTGTAAAATTCTACAAAATTTTATAAAGTCCCATTCAAAAAGTAGACAATTTTGTAGAATTGTACGCTTGTAAAGTTTTGTGACTTATGCCACTGGTCAGTTGTTCGTGTTTTATTACAAAAAAAGTAGGATATATGTTTGAACAAAAATAGTTAACAATACAGCTATTTGCCAAATACAAAAAATAGCTATGCTAAAGAATACTTATCTTCAAAGTTCAATCATCAAAAGCAAGAAAAACTATAATCTGAATAAAAAAATATCTCAGAAGAATAACGGCCTATCACACAAAGACCCTGAAGGACAGATGCGTCGTTGTTAGTATGCGGCTAGAAACTCGCTGGTAAACATTGAGGCACTGGTCTCACCGCGAGCTATTAAACTATAACCTATCGGCCATAAACACGAACAAATGATACGCACTCCCGTGTAAAAAAAGAGACACGGGACACGGCGCTACTCGCCCGGCGGTGATAGCGGATAGCTAGGCGAGTATCACCGTGTCTCTTTTATTTAAACGGGAGTGCGTATCATTTTTCATTTAAGGTTGTATTACCTTCGAAACATTCAGTACAGATGTCGCTAGTGATTAGGTTCACAATACCATTGACTAAATTCGCTGTGATTCACGTCTGGTGTAATTGGAAGCACGTTGGACCGGCAATCCAGAGGAAGCGGGTTCGAATCCCGTGACAACCAGAGTCTTTCGCAGGTGATTTTTTCTATGGTAAGCATATCTGTTACGACATTGTGGGATTATGCGTATCATTTGTTCGTGTTTATAGCCTATAGTTCATAGCTTAGTAGCTCGCGGTGAGACCAGTGCCTGAGGTTACTCAACAACTCATTGCTATGTGACATTCGTATACTCATGTATTATGCAAACACGGAACCGTATTGTTGCCCAAAATATCTGCGAAAATTGGCACGAAGAAATTGTGTCGCTTGAAAAGTGCGTGAAGTCTGAGTAATCTAAAGGTGGATTTAGACCAAACGAGCGAATGCTTATTCTATCCCACACTCTACGAAATTCGTTCGTTACTAAAAACGTGATTCGTCGAAATTCGTTGATTTTGTAGAGTGGGGGATATAATGAGCATTCGCTCGTTTGGTCTAAATCCACCTTAAAAGGATGGATTTGTACTAGATTTGTATGTAACGCAACATGATAGAGGAACGAATGTTATAGCAAAAGTCTTGCACCTAATACCAAAATATAGTAAATTAAATATTACCCTAATTCATTAACTAAGTACACACATATTATACAATATTTACATATTTTTAATACCAACAGAAACAATCGATATCTATCGGCTTCCTAATAAGTTAGGAGACGTTATGAATAAAAGGGGAAGACAGACAGATGTACAGTCGAAGACAAAATAAGGGGTAGGTATACAAAAACGTTCAAAAATATGTCCCAGTGCACTCTAATTATGTGTAATAAGAACGTCGTAACATATTTATGAACGGATTCTTTCGATACTTATTTTTGCACTTGACTGTACATGTCGAAACAATAAGGGTTCCTATTTTACTGCGTATCCCTATAAAATTAACGATACAAAAAAGTTCCAAAGCGATCTATTGCCCTCAATCTATCACTATTAATTTATAGGCGTTTTAAAATAGCTCAAGTTCTTGAGATGATTCATGGCAGGAATGCCTTTGTGTTCAAACTTTCTCTTGCCCAAGGATTTATAGGAGACGAGTTGTTTATTAACACAAATATCATGACTATTGTATACCTTATTGTAACAGCATACGGTCTATTGAATTTCAGTTAATGGTTTAAGCTTAAGTAGCTTTTTGAATGTCCAAATGAACAGTGGACAAAATAATAGTTATAAGTTTGTGTAAATAAAATAATTCATCATCATCACCTCAGCCATAAAACGTCCACTGCTGAACATAGGCCTCCCCTCTGGACCTCCACATGTACTGATTAGATGCGACCTGCATACAGCGTGTCCCGGCGACCTTCATCAGGTCGTCTGTCCATATTGTGGGTGGACGTCCTATGCTGCGTTTGCCTAGCCGTGGTCTCCACTCGAGCACTTTTCGACCCCATCGACCATCTGCTCTGCGTGCAATGTGGCCTTCCCTTCCCATTGCCACTTCAGCTTGTTAATTTGGAGGGCTATGTCAGAAACTTTAGTTCGCCTACGGATATCCTCATTTCTGATTCGATCACGCAGACAAACTCCGAGCATAGCCCTCTCCATAGCTCCATGGTTGAGCGACTCTGAGTTTAGAGATGAGGCCGATGGTGAAGGACCACGTTTCTGCGCCGTAAGTCATCACTGGTAACACACATTGATTGTAGACTTTTGTCTTAAGGCACTGAGATATATCGGAAAAATCTTTACACATGACATCGCGTAGTTTCCCGAACGCTGCCCAACCGAGCTTGATCCGGCGTTGGAGTTGGAGTTGGATAATTATCTATTCATAATTTTAGGCCTTACACAAATTATTATTCATTACAATATCCTTTATAATACCCTTTACAATATCCTTATTCTTTACAATATCCTTTTTAATAAAGTATTACGAGGATGAAATAATCTATGACGTTAATATAATATGTGGGGTCGTATTTATTGCCAGAAAAAATAACAAAGAAAGAAATATTGTCTAACACATGTCAATAAGATTCTTATTTCAAACATACTTCTATGGAATCTAATCTTTATCTGCATGTGTTAGTTATGTGGTATTACACTATCCCCGACGAATGCAATATAATTTTTTATGTCATACAAAAACATAATAGTGCCCCAAGAATTAATCGAAAAGCTTCGGCCCTTACTGCGAACGAAATATGCAAAATGTATAGGTAAGGTATCTATGCATTTTGCGATACAAGCTTTTAGATCAAAGTTTATAGAATCCTATATCGTTCGTGAGTGCAAAACAAAAAAAGTAAACAGATCTAAAAACTTTCATTATTTCATAATCATGGACTTTTAGTCACACAATATTGGTTTTATAGTCAACCTTAAACCGCAAACCTTGAGTTCATATACATTTTTAGTTTACATTATTTATATTTCTAAAAATTTATTTCTGCTAACATGTTTCATGAAATGTGACAAAAATGCCACATGCTATGGAAAGTCAGCCATATTTGTTTACTTTTTTTGTTTTCTGCTGACAAAAGATGGGTCAAAATTATTTTCGTTGTCTTATTTTGTGTCCCTAAAAACGTGACACAGTTGTGATTTTTGTATGAGATGATGTTTAGTTTCCAATTTTTGATGTATGGATTAAAATCAAGCGTGAAAAAAAATAGAATAAATAAATAAATAAATAATAATAAATATCTTGGGACATCTTACACAAATCGACCTAGCCCCACGGTAAGCTCAATTAAGGCTTGTGATGTGGGTACCAGGCGACGATATATTTAATAGATAGATAGATACATATAGATACTTAAATACATAGACACAGCCATGACCAAGGAACAAATGTTTGTGATAAATAAATGTAGGAATGGAACGTAAGAGCAGACTGACCGATGACTGAATGAACGAGTGAATTGTATGAGTGAACGAGTGTACGTGGATGGGTATGAACGATGGATCGAGGAGAAGCCTGTAAGACGACCTAGCCAACGGACGTGGGAAATTTAAAATGTAACTTGACATAAGACTGTTTTTCTAGAATTTTATTTTGTTTCGGACCGCTAAAGAAATATACCCCAAATTTAACCGCAAGAGTATATTTACTTCAATCCCACACTACATAAATACACAAATAATGCCCTCGCCGGGATTCGAACCCGGAACCCCCAGCTTCGTAGGCAGGGTCACTACCAACTAGGCTACGGAGGCTGACAAACAGGCTGAGAAGTGCACCGGATTTTTTATATACTGAGTCGAAACAGCAACTAAAAGCGTGACAGAGTGGTATGAAACAAGACAACGAAAATAATTTTGACCCAGGTATAGATTGAAATAAATATGTTGCAACGCCTAGTATATTAGATGTATTACTATGCTCCGTTTGATGCAGTTTGCTATGTCAATCTTATTGCATGACTGGGTCATTTGCAGTAAATGTGTACCTTTTAATTTTTATATGCGATCATGGACTAACACACCATTTTACTCGGCATCGTGTGTACTTTCAGTTATGAAACAAAAAAGTATGACTATAATGTCACGAAATTAAGTAGGTATGTTAATTGAGATTCACTTTAGTTACTCCCATACTAAAGGTATGAAAAATTCTGTAACGAATTTGAGATTTTTTTATCATTTTTCGTTACATTTCGTTTCATAAATTCTGTATGGGAGTAACTAAACTGAGTAATATCAATTTACATGTTTATTTTCGTGACATTACAGACATAGTTTTTTTGTTTCATAACTGAAAAGTAGGCACGATGGCGATTAAAATAGTGTATTAAGTACAGTTCATGATCGCATATTTATAAAAATTAAAAGATACACTTTTACTGCAAATGACCCGACTCTGTTACTAATGTAGGTACCTAACGTGAACATAGACTAACACGTATTGGTTGCCCCTTAGAGTATGATCAAATGCACCTAGTCTTGTAGATATTTCTCATATTTTTTATTTTGCTGGTGGTAGGACCTCGTACAGGGTCCACCTGGATAGCTACCCATTAATCTGCCGCTAAATAGTTAGTACTGTGTTCCGGTTTGGGGGTAAAATGGCCGGTGTAATTACTGGCATAGATAGAGGCAATATATTTAATAGGCAATTTTTTGGTCACTATGTCCATGGGTCTCGGTTCCTGCTTTCCTTCGGCTGAGAGCTCAGTTATTTGCCTTCGTCACATAAAAAAAATAGATTTATGAGTTGTCACAGCCATACAGAAAGGTAGCGTTCCCAAAACTTAACGATTCCCACCTCGGACGTTGGTGATCTTGGTCTATTTTTCTTTAGTACTTATATTACTTCCAATATTTATAATTATAACTTATATAGTATTAAGTATGACTATTTGGGAAAAAATAAAAACACAAATCAAAATATTTAGTTAAAAAAAATCAGATTTGAGTTTCACAAAAACTTCTATCTATCAACTTTTTAATTTTTTTCACCCTTGTCTGTAAGCTGAATATTTATATTAATATAATTTCCATTTTCAAGTCATTACAAAGTCTAATAGTTTCTGAGTTAGAGACGATCGGAAAGTATAGGCACGTGAGATGTATGGGCTTGCTTAGCTGTCTGACGCCTTCTCTTTCCGAACCGCATCTAGTGAAAGCTCCTGAAACACACATTTTATTGGTACTTTATTTATGCGTTTTCACAGCTTCCTCTTATTTTAATCATCTATTGTGGCTTCAACAAGATTATTTGCTTGATTTAATATGTATTGTTATGTAAGCTTCAGCCTCACTATATGGAATGGAAAAAGGAAGAAAGATAGAAATATTATAGAATATATAGTATATGTGTAAGTCTATTAGGTATCTGAATTTTTAGACTGCAATAGTTGTGACTTCATTTTACGTTTTACTAGCCTGCCTAAAACCTATCAAACCTCTCTTTTTGGCCCAGTGGTTGACGGGTAGAGAATGCCTTAAGGCATTAAGTCCGCCATTTGTACTTTCATTTTGTGCAACAACATTTCAATAAATAAATAAATAAAATATTTATTTATTTACCACAAATGTTTTGTCCTTGGTCGTGTCTATGTATGTAATTAAGTATTATGCTGCCGTGCAATTCCTAAAACACAGTAACTGACAAAAGTCGATTTTGAGATAATAGCAAAAAACAGTTTTAAAGTAATATATTTTCCAAGATTTGATAGTTAATGAGATTTTTTTTATGCAAAATAAAGTATTTAATTCATACAATATTATGATAAATTAAAAAATATATGCTTCTGCATTTTCTAAAATTAAATATGTGTTTTTTTCGAAATTCTGTGTTTGTACTGCGCTTTTAAAAACAGGGAAAAATTAATTAAGACACAGTAAAATGACCACTTACTGCACAAATTTTGCGTGCTTTGTAAAGATAGGCGGCATTTTAAAGGTTAAACTGCAGTAAAATGGACTAGTATACTGTAATTTAACTAGTATTTCGATTTAAAAGTTACTTGGAAAATGCAGTTTATTTAGGGATTTGTCGTTAATAATACAAAAATTAGACAAAAAATATGGTTTATTATCACATTTTCTTAAGCAATGGTATAACAATCAACTTTAGGTACCATTATCGATTGAAATACAGTGGAACCTGGATAATTGAAACCTCAAGGGACCGGCATTTTGGTGTCAATTAACCAGGTTTTCCTCTTAAGCAGGTCTGATCAATTATCCAGGTTAAAAATGAGTTTGTGTCAATTATAGAGGCTCTCAATAACAGAGGTTCCGATCTATATAATTTCTTTTATGGAGGTCATCAAAATCGTAAAAAGACGAAAAAGAAGTTTTTTATATTAATGTTTTATTTATTTGACATGAAAGTTCAATAATCATGAAAGTTCGCCTTACAAAAAAGGAATGTGTTTCTTAGAACTATGTTTTTAGTTAAAATTACCACTTTGTCGGTCATTGGTCAGGCGCTAATGCCATGAGGATTCATTTTCAAATGAATATTACCAACAATCGACCAAGTGGTACCTTTAACTAAACACATACATGACACTTCATTACTTGTTATACAGATTTAAACTAGAAAATACTTCTTTAATTTAATTACCCTACATTATTTTACTCGTAAATAATGCGAAACTACCTCAAACAGAAAAATATTAACAACACTGTTTCAATTATAGAGGCTCGGGCTGTCGACATTCCAATTACAGAGGTCAAAAATTTAAAAGTGTTTAAGAAGAAAAATATTAATAATAACTGTGTCAATTATAGAGGTTCGGTATGGCGACATTCCAATTATATAGGTCAAAAACCTAAAATTTGAATTTCAATTAACCAGGTTCTAATATTCCAATTATAGAGGTCTTTCGTCGTCAAGGGACCGAGACCGGGCATTTCGTTCCAATTAACCAGTTATTTCAATTATCGAGGTGTCAATTATCCAGGTTCCACTGTAATAGCAAATGGCACATTATACTCAGCCTTACATTGATTTCAATGAGTAAGGTTACGACTGATTATGGCGTAGCACTTCTACGATTAATTTAAATAAATATAATTTCTTACGTATTTGTGTCACTTATAAATCAAATATAGTCTTTAGAATACTGTATATTATAATACAAAACCATACAAAAGAATAAATTGTCATTAATTTTCACCAATTATTACAATTATTAGTCCAACATGTTGAGATCTTTTATAATTTGCGTGAGTTCTACTTCTTTTGCCTTAGATCTGCATTTTCAAATAATTGTTAGACCTTTGGTTTATCAAGAGCTTCAAACCACTTTTGCTTTATTATTGAGTATATGACATTTATTTCAACATACAAATTCAACAATTTTAACTAAACAAGAAATAATTAACAAATGGAAAACAAAACACTGCGTAAAGCAGATTTACAGGACGTCTGATCTAAGCCCGAACCGAATCCATGAAAATATAGTCCTTTGTAGCCGTAAACTATTTCTATGGTAATTTATATACTATGTTTTTTGGCATCAGAGATTTTAACCTTTTTAAAAGTTCCCTTTTTCTCGTCAGACTTATGCCTCTGGCCTGATTTCTCACTGGAGGATCCATGATTTTTTTTTATTTCAGACGACAATTTCTTGTATCCCAATTCTGAGAAATCAGTTTTATGAAACAGACAGTGCTATTTTCTCTGGACCATGTTTTCAACAATATTTTTTAAATAGATCCGGTGTCCTCTTTCATCTATAAGTTTAGCTTGCGAAATATGGGATTTAAAATCACAAAAATCAGAGAGACCCATAGACAAAGTCCGAAAAATCGTAGACTTTGTGTTGTTTCTGCAAGGAGTGTTTCGACGCAATGATGAAATGAGTCAGCTGACATAAATGTATGGCCTGGTTCAAAGTACCTGAATATAATCCTGTGTGCTGCAATATCTGTACTGTTTATAACTTGTAGTAGAAAAGTAAATAAGCAATAGTTTTTATTTTGCGCAGAACAATTATCTAACCAAACTGTGATGGTGTCCGCATCACGTTTTGTTTAAAAAAATGCCTTGAATGTACTGGTTAAATCCTCTTGTTTTCTACCAGCTAAAGCTCATGCCAAATCACAGCACATACCCTATTTGTTGTAGTATACTTTCCGAGTGGTACAAAAGTTTCATTAAACGTGACAAGTCGCGGGCAAAATAGTGCACTTTTAAATGATTCTATACGTGGTAGCATTATTACTTTTTGGAGGTCAGCTGACACATAAACATGTTGTGTGCTTGGTATCAATTTGGAATCCGCCTCATAAGTCTTTCTCGCGTTTGTATATTTTTCTTTGTGTTGCAAATAATCAGTACAAGTTATGCAGTCAGGGGCAAATTAAATATGGACAAACTAAAGAGGAAGAAGGCAATGTTTTTTTTGTCTTTTAAGAACCTAATAATTAGGTAGTTAAAATATATCGGTAATACCTTTATAAGTAACTATATAATTATTTATACGGTTATCAACCGACGACGCCTTGGTTGTTTTAAATTGTAAACAGGTCAAGAATTATTTTCCTACCTTAAACAGATGTTCTAACGATATCACTACGAGTATAAAGCCCTCTTCATGGAACGTCCGAGATGGGACCAACTCAAATTTGCCACTTAAAATAAAGGTGTAAATGCAGTCAATCTAGTCAAATAACATAAAAATACTACCTAAACTGCAGCCCCTTGGCGTGCTACTGTCCTTTAGTTAGTATTATTGCTATTGAAAGTAATACATCATACAGCATAATGTGTACTTAATAAACTTGTTACTGTAGTTTAGATGGCAATACGATACTTATTGGAACAGTAGCGTACCACTTTAAATATCGTTATTTTATTCCTACTGCGTCTTAACTAGCAATTATGCTCATTAATCTATAAAACTGGAAACGCAGTACAACAATTTTAGCATAAAAATTGTATACTGTGTTTTAATTTGTATCTTTATAAACGAGATACTATGAGCTTACATGCTAAAAACCATGAAAATCTACACCTGTTCTGCGTTTTAGTCAGTATCAGCCCAAAAACCGTAGCCGTAGACCATTTTACTGCGCTTTAAATTGCATTGTGCAGGAAAAACTAGTCACTTACTGCTTTTGGGGTTTCGAGTTTCCATGTTCCAGTTTTCCAAATTAAAAACCGATCGATTGGGATTATGCGTTTTGATTTGCTGATTATAGATCACCAATAAACCAAAAATCGGAAAATTGGCAGTTACTGTGGTTTAGGAATTGCACGGCAGTATATTTCCTTGTTATACTCATATTTATTATTATGTTTTTACTAAAACGTATTATTTACTCGTGATATTCAATAAAAAGATACTGCAAAATCGTTTACATTTTGTTATACATATACTCTTGTAAATTCTTCTTGTAACGAGGAATATCATATTTTTAATGAGACAATTAATGAGGCTTAGAATAATTCATACAAAATCAGAGTTCACAAGCATTTACATGCATATTTCTTTACCTTAATTCATTAAATTAAAGTATAAAACCGTATTAATACATGTACATATACTAGTTTAGTAGTACGACCTAAAAAAAGGTAATGGTAGAAAAGCGCTTGTGGTCGTTACTGTGGTTTAGGAATTGCACGGCAGTATGTCTATCTATTAATATATATATACCATCGCCTGGTACCCACATCACAAGCCTTAATTGAGCTTACCGTGGGACTAGGTCGATTTGTGAATGATGTCCCAAGATATTTATTTTATTTATTTATTATATATTTACAATATCTGCAGTCATTATGTTTTAAGTTAATGTTCAGTAGGGTATCTTGATTTATTCTGCAATTTATCACTACTATTTTTATTATACCCTGGATATAGTTTTATAGTTAAGAGTATGTATATTTTTACCTAATAGGACTATTAAAATAGTATAACCCCAGATTTGTCCCTAGCGGAAAGACGCCCATAAGGCTGGCTTCATTCCCACGTTGAATAGATATTAAATGCCTATTCTTTAGCCTAGAAACGAGCCAGCCTTAGGGTCACCAGTTGCCTTAATTAATTTATTTTTATTCGAATTAATTTTACTTTTTTTCATTACATTTACTTCATATGACAGTACTTAGTGTATTACAAATAAAAAAATTCTCCAAGATCCCATCATCAGACTTGGTGACAACGGGGCCATCTTGGGATTATACCAGTTAGATTAAAAGAAAATGTTCCATCCCAAAGATATCGAGTAATTTAATCATCATATCAGCAGAAAGACGTCCACTGCTCGGTCCACCTTGTGCGGTACCCACGCTGCGCCATCCGGTACGTGGCCGCCACTCGAGAACCTTCCCGCCCCATCCATTTCGCAGTGTTTAAAGACGAAAGTCTTTGATCAGTGTGTGTTGCCAGTGATGACATACGGTACTGAAACGTGGTCGCTTACAATGGGCCTCATAAGAAGACTCAAAGTCACCCAAAGGGCAATAGAGAGGGCTATACTAGGAGTCTCTTTGCAAGATCGAGTAACATACTTAAAAAAACAGTCGTTGAAGTCGGTTAAAAAGTAAATAAACTTCATTTGCAGTTCTGAATAGATAATCAAGGCCAGATACCTAGATATAAGCGCTGTCAGAGCTCGGATAAAACCAAAAAGAAGAGCTGACAGTCGCTCAATTTTACAAGGTTCTATCTTGTACTATTACTAACTCCAAATTTGAACATTGCCACACTCACAATTAGTCTTAGATTTAATTACCCCGAAGATTAAACATAGAACCGTGTATTTGTAGCGTCAGTGGACGTAATAGAGGCAATGACCTCACGGAGCGTATTATCGCAATTGGTTCTGTAATTTTGAAGCAATGTCAAGGTTTACGTCGAAATATTTAGAATGACTGTGCTTAACGATGTTATTTCTATTCTTTCTACGTCTTATACAAATTACTCTCATGTACTATCTCATGTGCTCGAGTAGAGACCACGGCTAGGCAATCGCAGCGTAGGACGTCCACCAACAAGATGGACAGACGACCTTATGAAGGTCGCCGGAACACGCTGGATGCAGGTCGCATCTAACCGCTGCATGTGGAGGTCCAGAGGGGAGGCCTACGTTCAGCAGTGGACGTCTTATGGCTGAGATGATGATGATGATGTACTATCTCATCATTATCAACATATTAGCCGAAAGATGTCCAACTGCTGAAAATAGTAGTCCCCCAAAAAAAGTCACAATGACCGCGCCACCCACATCCAGCGGACTCTTGCGACCTTCACCAGGTCATCAGTCCACCTTGTCGACCTACGCTGCGCCTACCGGTACGTAGCTGCCAGTGCTGCCACTCGAGAACCTTTCCGCCCCAACGGCCATGGGTTCTACATGCAATGTGCCCCGCCCGTCGCTAGCTAGCACTGCCAGTCGCTAGGTTCACGTCTCGCGAGCTCAGTGCTTGATAATGGAGACCTAGACTCTCCGAATCATTTCGCGCTTAAGTCACTAACTTTAATTGTTGTTGTTGTTGTTGTATTCTGGCCATTTTTTCCGCAACTCGACATCAAAGCTGCCTATTTTGCGTGGTCCCAACGCTGGCCCAATACAACTTGATGGGGACTTGACATACACCCTTGAATTTCTTCGCAGACGTAAAATGCAGGTTTCCTCACGATGTTTTCCTTCACCGTAAAGTACTTGTGAATGGGCCAATCAACTTTTCGATCGACACTATTTTGTCCCGTAACGTAAGTGACAATTTCATCAAGTATGTTAGAAAAAATGCTTATAAATTGTACATGCGTTAGGCCTCACACAAGTGACACAAGTTCACATCGATACATTTAGGTTCCAACTGTTTTTCATTGTAAATATGTGTATAATATACATTGACGTACATTTGTAAGTTCCTAAAAGTAAGACAGAAAATATGTCGATCGAAAATTTGATTGGCCCGAATATCAAATTATATTTTAGACATAAGTTTTTATAAAACTCATGCATTTATACCTCACGAAAGTTTAATTTCAAAATGGTCTAATACTTGACGTGTTACATTTATTCATCATGTAGATACCTAATTGGTTCTAATTTATTCTACACATGTAACAAACTATATTCTTGTATAACATATGATACAAAATTTATATTTAGATGTATAGAAAACGCGTTTCCCTTTGATATTGCATAACATGTGATTCTGATTCTAATTATGTTAATACTACATAATGAACGTAATACTTCAGCGAAAGTTATGTACAATTTGAGGTTGGAATTGGATAACTTAGCAAGTTTAGTTTAAAATTGGTCCGTCGAAACGTAAAAAAATAGTGGTAGACTTTTGAATAGTAGACTTTTTTAGGGTAAAGTGTTTGTCAACTCTAGTAGCCTATTTGTTAGTGACAATGCCTACGAAGGTGGAGGTTTCGGGATCCATTCCCGGCGAGGGCATTATTTGTATTTGTTTATTTATCACTAAATATCGGCCAAACGACCGTCATTTTGAAAACATAAGCCTGTTCCTTACCGTAGAGACTTCCATATCTTATGATGTTAACTTCTTTTATTTTATAAGATATTATTTTTTACTTTATCGCAAAGTATGTATTTATGAGATTACAACTCCTATTTACTCACACATTCGCAATCATGTTATGTGTAGGTACGAATTTGTGACCCAGAAAAGATTTAGAATTTTTGATATAGAATTTCGATCTATTGAGTGTATAATATCTTTCTTTGGTTACCGCGATAATTATTCGTGAAATAAAACAATTTGAACGGATTATGCATATCGTGTATATTCATTAATTTTACTTAAATCGTTTATCTTGTATGTACAACTTGTACATGTCAGAAAGAGTTGGGATCTCCTAAATAGATACTTTGTGTTAGTATTATTAAAAAAACATGATATTAAATAAAATATGTTAACATGATAATTGATAAGATAAGTAAGTATCTGCTGTAAGGAACAGGGTTATGTTTTCAAAATGACGGGCGTTTGTCCGATCCTTGTTTATCACATATATTTGTTCCTTAGTCATGGCTGTCTATATGTATTTTAAAGTATGTATATGTATGTATCTATTATATATGATATCAATTATTCTAATTAGAATTCGATGCTTAATATAGCTATAACTTTAATGTAAAGAGTAAACAATATTTTTATCACAACCTATGTAGTTAAAAAAAAGCTGAATTACCAAGCCATTATTGTTTCAAACGAAAAACCTATTTACTTCAGTTAAAAGTGTTTTAAAGTTTGATCGTATCTATAATTTGACATGATGACTTTTTGATAGCCTGTCTTTTCCTTTAATATTGCCCTTATGTTATCTTCGGAAATTGAGTTGATTATGAATTAGATAAAAATCTCGTAGTTATAACATTAAACCCATTGTTTCTTAGAAAGGAGAGCTTAGGAGCTAGAACAATGGAATAGTATAGCTTTTTCTTCTTGGTGTTTGTAATGAAAAATTATAATCTCATAAAAATACCTTCGTGAACTACTCATTGTTACGTTTGTTAATAGCTGTTATTATTTAAAACGTTGCATGTATACTCACTGGGAATCAATATGAGTCAGCTGGATTTTTTTGTAGAAAACATGCTGATTATAAATATTTTTAAAAATATTTATTGTACAATTGGAACAGTTTTTAACATTCGAATGTATTGAAATATAATTCTTAATAATTGTATTGAAATGTAAAAACGTGACTTATCGCTTATCGTATAAGATTGCAGAATGGCATCTTAGCTACGCCTGCTGAAAGGCGTAGGTATCGAGTGCATTAATATATAGACACATTTGTAAGGGATCAGTATGGAGAAATGTATATTTATTAATGCCCTTGACTGTACACCTCTTAATTATTACGCGTCTCTAAACTATAAGCGGCTATACTTACTCATCACGATTTTAAATTTATTACAATACAAAATACTTGCAAAAACTATATAAGTGAACAAAATAAAGCTTCAAACATTTTATCACTCGATCAAATAAGGATCTCAAAAATGCGTGCAATTTTTCTGCACAACTTTCTTGTATCACGAGAAAGCTGGCAAGATAAAGACAGAATGATAAAACATTGTAAGTCCAGTATATGAAATCCTGACTTGTCTATGAGTAAACAAAGCCTTAATGGGAAACAACTTTTCTAATTGAAGCCGGCTTCCTCCACTTTAGTATCAGAAAGCTGCGCAGGCGCATCCGTGCAGTTTTACTCTTTACGGGCCGTTCGAATTGAACCTGATGCACTTTGGTATTGTGAATGCGCTATTTTATTGTACACCGTGTTTTTTTCTTTTAAAGTTGACACGTTGCTAGGTACATTATAATAGTGTTTCGCTTTTTTTGTAAAATTCGAAAAAAACTTTTCGCGATGATATCTACATTACAAATGGAATGTGTGAGAAAACCTTAAGAAAAACATAAAAGTTCATTTCAGATGACTGACGGCACATCAAAATAAGTAACATTAGCATGTAATAAAGGTTACAATGCACTTGTCCAGTCATTCCACTTATTTTTTAATAACTCAACAGTAGAGAGTTAAGACACTAGTTTTTTTATAGAAATTGTTAATTATCACCTAAATAAATTTAACGAGAAAAAAACACTTTGTACCGGTTATTGGCACAAATAAAAACGGACGACATGGTAGGTCTTTAGCTATGTCGTTTCATCTTCGAAATATGTTTCTTTAATTTAATAAGGATTTTACCTACTTAAGAATCGTTATGCAAAGCGACAAATCAATTTAATTTTTAATTGTTTGCCATTAAATTGAGGATGGACATGAAAATCTTTTTACGATTTTTTGGATCTTTGTTTCAATTAGTCCAACAATGTACTGAACCTGGACACGACATGACATGGTAGTATTTATGTTATAAATAATAAATATCAACGATTAGTATAATTAAAATAAGGTAGGTACCTTCGTGATTTCATTGTCGTCATCTTTTTAAACATCAAGTCAGATCCACCATTAGAAACTTTTACTGGATTTCCACTAAATTATACAATTTAGATGCACAAACACGCAAAAGAAACGTATGACTGACATCAAACAACCATCAAAGTTTGGTCTGGCCGATAATGACATTCCAATGACCAAGCGTGATCAAAATACCAAAAGCGTTAAGTAAGTCGAGTGCTTTTAGTTAGCTTAGTACTCTACTTACAAAGCTGGTAATGTTCGAGATTCAACAAGTTTGTATAATTAACAGTTGAATAAACTTGATTTAAGACAAATCGTTTTAAAAAAATGTTTAACAAATCTTTCTGTTTTAAGCAGATATCGGAAAAAAATGCATCATTGTTCGCAATAAAATGAACATGACTTCAAAGTTGATTAAATGAATATTCAAACAAATAATTTCTTGAAATTTGATTTTGAAGCTTTATGATGTGGCGATTTTTTATAATGGTTTTCATAGTTACCGGTGTCAAATATGTAATTATCTGAAAATGATTAAATGATTAATTATTCAATCAACTTTCTTGTCATGTCCATGTTATTGCGAGCAATGACGCACATTTGTCCGCTCTCTGATTTTAAGGATAGTCAATTGTGTAAGCTCCATACACCTTCTCTAAAATAAAATTTAAACATTGTCATGCGGATGATATCTTTATGTCAAATTGTGAAAAACGAAACAACAGTAATGCTATTCTATAAATTTTGCGAAAGGTGGAAACTGCGTGGAAACGGAGAATACACGAAGCGTCACGAGGTCGCAAAGGGAAGAAACCCTCATCCCACACAAGTGGCGCGTGCACTGATCCGGGATCGCACACACACATGAACACGAAATGTTAATGAACCCCGAAAAACGTGCGTCCACGCAACGGCGTATCAGTGTGATATCATTTTCGTAGCACCTTCATCGTCGCCTTTAGGTCCAGTTTCCTCGGACGCACGTAATTCTCATGGTGGGGCTAGCAGGCTTATAACGGATCGGTTTATACTGCGTGGGCACACTTTGTGTTTAACTTTCATTAGGGGTTGTTAGCTGACGACATGAGGTGCTTAGTTGTCCTAGTTTTGGTGGCAGCGGTGCGGGGCATGCCCACCGCTGAGAAGGAAGACCAAGGGATAGTTGGGAGTGTTATGGGTGTGGTGAAGGAGTGCTCCGAAGGCGATGTGTCTCTGTGCTTGAAGGTTGTACTTCAGTGATGTGATCAGTGATTTCAAGTGTTTTAGTAAAGTGCATGAGTTTAAAAGTTTTTTTTTGGTTGCAGGAGAAGGCTTTAAAATATGTGGAGACTTTGTCGTCTGCGCGGGAGATGAGCTTGACGGACGGAGTGACCTTGGTCGGGAACGGGTCTCCAAGGTCTGCTCGCGCCCTGGATCCTCTACCTGAGGAGCCTAGAGCTAGGGAGGCTCTCGTAGAATCCAGGCTGGTGGATTCTGCTGCTGACCTGCTGGAGAACCATGTCATCCAGTTCAGACTACCATCGTTCGCTGTTGAGGGCATGCGAAGGTCGCTCGAAGAAGGTAAGGTTTTTTTAACAGTTAGATAATAATTTCTTTATAAAATAAATATTTTTGTAATTCGTTTGGATTCTAAAATTAGTTCATTCTTAAAACTGTCTTCATTTTTACGTAAATCTTACTACTTCTGAGACTTAATCATCAAAATATGATAATTTATTTAGTAAAATGTGAATGAATAAGTATTTTTAGAACACAAATAAATAATTAGATGAAATACCAACCCAACCAACTTTAACACCAGTTAATGTTTATGTTGATTATCTTTAGTACGATAAATTGTTCTCATTTATTAAAAATGTTCCAAATTATCTGGCAATTCGTTAATTCCCCTTTCAATCAACACAAAGATGAAAACACTAATTATTGCTTTATTTAAAGTAGATTTTTAATAAATCTAACGTACTGCGACAAAACCGTAATTATCTATTTAATAAAAAAGCGCTAACTGCTAGTTTAAAACATACAACAAAATTCCTTAAGCTTTACAATTGACGTAATCTTTATACAAACTGAAAATCGTGAGGCAAATATTCAACAGATACTTGAAAACCTTGCCAAGAACTTTCGTTTTCTTATCTTCATATTACAACCATTACGAAACCACCAAAACATTACGAAAT